>VWZT01012002.1:49888-90823 GCA_013397055.1 Pachycephala philippinensis
TCCCCCGGCTCTGCCCCACCCTGCCTCTCAGCTCCTTACCCCGAACCAGGGCGCTGTGTGAGCCTGGCACCCCCCCGGGCATCCCCCGGCTCTGCCCCCCGATCCTGGCAGGGATAACCCCGCTCCTTACCCCGAGCCAGGGCGCTGAGCGTGGCATCCCTCCGGGCATCCCCCGGGTCTGCCTCACCCTGCGTCCCAGCTCCTTACCCCGAACCAGGGCGCTGTGTGAGCCTGGTATCCCTCGGGGAATCCCCCCGAGCATCCCCCCGGCTCTGCCCCCCGATCCTGGCAGGGATACCCCCCCTCCTCACCCCGAACCAGGGCGCTGTGTGCTGGTCCAGCCTCAGCGCAGGGTTGGGGTGAGCCTCCAGGGCGGGGATGACGGGGGAGGGATAAACCAGGGCGAAGCCGAAGCTGAAGTTGCCCAGCACAGCGGCGAACACAGCCAGGTAGAGCCGCTTGTTGTGGAGGCTCCTGAGGGACAGACAAGGACGTGTTGGGTGCTGCAGAAACCTAAACCCTGCTTCCCGCAGCCTTTCCGAGGCTCCGGTGACACCGACGGAGGGATTTTCCTGGGGAATGGCCGTGCACAGCCCCAGGCTGGTGGGTTTCTCTGAGCTCCTGCTCCACCGGTGCTTCCCTCTGTGCCAGGCAGTTTTCAGGGGGTTCGACAAAGCACGAAAAGCAGAAGCTGGAGCTGGGTGGCACCGCGGACCCAGCGGCCGCCGGTTCATCCCAGCAGAGAAAGGAAAAGCTTCTTTCAAAGCCCCCGTGCCCCCCAGCAGCACCTCATGGGAGTCACACAAACCCAGAGCTCTTCCAAGTGGGCTCCTCCAGCCCCCCACACCGCTGGGCATGTGGATAGGATGAGGTTCTGTCTCAGGAATGGCAGGAATATGGAACAGCTCTTCCCCCAGCTCCCCACTGCCCTGGGGATGGGGGGCACAGCCCAACCTGTGCCCAGCCAGCCCGGTGCTCACCTCAGGTACTCGCTGTCGAGCCTCCTGGCCGTGCTCTCGGGGAAGGTGCGGTACGAGGAGCTCGATTTCCTCACCAGGGGCTCGCGGTCGCTGCGCTCCATGGCCCAGCGCTGCTCTGGGGGTGCCACCGCGCTCGGAGCGGATGCTGGGGCTGCGCAGGGGAAGGGGAGGAAGAGGCAGCTGAAAGCGAAAGGGGAGAGGCTGCCCGGCCTTGCCTAATCAGAGAAATCTGTGCCTCATGGGCTCGCGCCCGGCTGCCCCTCGGCAGGAAACTGGGGGGGCCGGAAAACCAACAGGAGAAGAGCCACGGGGTGACGGTGACGGTGACAATGACAGTGACAGCGGTGTCCTGCAGCCTTCAGCCTGCCCAGATGGACACCAAACCTTCCCCCTGCCCCGATGGATCCCAAACCTTCCCCCTGCAGTGACACTTGCAGGGATGGTCCTCGCAGAGCTGTGCTCACCAGCAGAAATGTCCCTTTGCTAAGGCCACGTCTCTCCCACTGAGGAACTGGTCCCAGTCAGGCTGGCCCAGTGCTGCCTCTATTTACCGGGGAAAATTCCATCTGTGGGAGCCTCCAGAGCCACCCTGGGGAAGGGTTTTCGGTGTAGAACAGAGGTGGGGAGAGGAAGGAGAGGAAAGCAGAGGGAGGTGAACGTGGAGCGGGCACAAGGAGCAGGGGATGGGGATGAAGGGCAGCGATGAGGATGGAAAAGGAGAGAGCAGCTTCTCTGCCACCTTGGGCGGGCCCCATGGGTGCATTTGCCCCCTCACCCTGATCCCCCCAGCCCCACAGGGCTCTGTGGGAAGCCTTGTGCTGGAATAGCTGCAGATCCAAACTCACGCTGTAGGAAAGGGTTTAGTTTGGGCCTTGCTAGCTCTGAACCCAAAGCCCCTTGGATTTAATTAGCAAAAGGTCTATTTTCCCAAACTACCGTGGTGCTCCTCTTGTTTCCATCATTCCCCTCGGCCCCTGGTGAGGTTGGGACACATGGATGGTTTCTGCACCCCCAAGCCTGTGTGGGAACTGCAGTGACACCTCGGGAGCTGCTTTGCCTTCCCTCCCTGGTTCCCCTTCTGCAACCACCACGAGCTGCCTTTACTGTCTGATGCTGCAGGGGTTTTACAGCTGACTCAGGCACTCGGGACTGATTTCCCCGCAGGAAGAAAGGTCATGGATTGAGGGGACTTTGGGGTGGGCAGGACAGCTCATCCAAAAAATTTCCAGGGCCGTGTTGATGTGAGCAGGGAGGTGACAACAGACCTGGAGCTGGTCCCCTCCATCAGCAGACACCACCAGTTTCCTCCCTTGCTTGCACTTTGCTCCGTGAATTTGGGCTGGCTTCCTCTACGTGATTTCACAACATCCTTTCTCTTCAAATTCCTTAAGGAATTTGGAATTCTATTCATTGAGAAAGTTATTCTGTGCTCTGCCCTGCCAGGCCTCAGCTTTTTCCCAAACCCAGGTACAGTGAGTCTCTGCAATGCAATATTTGCCCTGTTCCACCCTAAACAGCTGCTTTTTAGCCTGATGAGGAGTTAAAAAAGGGCCCCTCAAAGCCAGGTGCTGTAGCAGAGGGGGTGGAGAGCTGCAGGATGATGCTGGTGGGGCTCACCTGGGTATAAAAGGCTGCAGGTGCTGAGGATGAAGGTGCTTGCTGGGGAACGTGGCTGCAAGCTCAGGGCTTTGCTTTTTTCCCTCTCTGATCCTTGTTTTCGCTGTGGATGTCAGCAAGGAGGGAGAAGTGGGTTTGCTGGTTCTTATCCCTGGCTCTCTCTATCGTGGAGCTGTGTGGCTGCTGCTTTTGGGGGGCTTTGTAGGGTCTCACCAGCTCTTGGAGAGGTTTGTGTGGTGGGTTTTGGTCCCTGCTGGGAGTGATTTATTCAGAGCAGAGATGTGGAACTGGTTCCCACCAGCTCTTGGAGAGGTTTGTGTGGTGGGTTTTGGTCCCTGCTGGGAGTGATTTATTCAGAGCAGAGATGTGAAACCGGTGTGCTTGGGGTGAGTGGGAGAGGCACCCGCATGTGTTGATGGATCTGTTGCTCTGTGCATCCTTCCTTTGGATGTTTGAATCTCTCAGAGATAAGGGCTGGGGGCTTCCTGCGGGCAGAGGCTGAAGGGGAAGTTGTGGGAGATGCTGTGCCCTGCTGGGCTGTGAGGAATCAGTGGCAGTGCTGGGCACTGCTGATTTAATTCTCACGTTTCTGGCTACAAAATGATGTTTAACTCAAGAGCCATCAAGCCCATAAATGTGCACTTGGTGGTTTTGCTGTGTTTACGTGACAATTCGATTACCAAGGTTTTTCCCTAAACAGCCCTAATTGTGGGAGGCTTTTGGAAGGAAGCAGGGAAGGCTGGAGGTGGCCCCAGTGTTTCTTGGGATGGGAATGGGAACCTGCTTTGGCCTGGGTCACCTCCTCAGCACGTGGGCACTGCAGGCACTCAGAATCAGAACCATGGGATATCCTGAGTTGGGAGGACTCACAAGGATCATCCTGTCCAGCTCCTGGCCCTGCACAGGACACCCCAAAAATCACACTTGGCACAGGACACCCCAACAATCACACTCGTCACACGACACAATACCTGTCCTAAACCTGAAGCCACTGGGACATGGGGTAGAGGGAAGTGCTCATCCCAACCTGCCCCCGTTATATTTAGGGGAAAAAAGCCCATTGGAGAGGACCCCTGAGCTGGAGCTGTCAGATCTCCCTGAAACACAGAGGGTTCTCCAGTTTCCGTGCAGATTTGTCAACTGCTTCAAGCAGGAAATTACTTTGTGTCTTGAAAACCCTCCAAGCACCTGTAACACAGCAAGGCTCTGGGGGAGCTGCTGTCTGTGCTGCTCTTGGCTCAGGGCTGTCTGTCCCTGGGCAGGGCTGTCTGTCCCTGGGCAGGGCTGTCTGTCCCTGAGTGTCCCCTGAGGGAAGGGGTCCCTCGGCTGTGGTGGAACAGGTCCTTGCACCACATCCTCGCTCTGAGCTTTGGGTTTTTTCCTAAAACTGCATTTTTGGTAAGGAATAAAGGATCCGGTGTCGCTGTTGCAGCGGGGACGGAGAGAAATAACGAAATAACGACACAGAGCCAGGAAGGAATGGAGACAACGGTATTATTTATTTAATAATAGATGGGTTTATATGTGTTAGTTCGCTTAAAGTTTACTTGAATGGCAAAAGGCTATTGGACCTCCAGCTAGCCACCTACCAGAGCGATTGGTCAATTCTCACAACACCCATTTCAAAATATTTCCCTAGTCAATATCATAACAATCCTACAAAACAATTTGCAGGTGCAAGATAGCAAAGCTGGTTTACACAACCCATAGCATTGTTTTTAATAGTTTGCATGAGAAAGACAGAGCTCTCACAGAATGCTGCAGAGAGCTGAAAACTTCTCTGCTGAAGCTTTTTAGCATCCATAACCCACCACCTTGCTCCAGATCTCCAGGACTTGCTGCGGGTCCTTCCACAACAGACAAGGGGTGGATAAGGTGGAAGCAGCCTCAGTGGCAGCGCTGTCTCTCATGGGCTGTGCTTGGCCATCGTCACATGGAAGTGGCTCCTGCACATCTGCAGCAGAAAACAGCTCCGGGGTGACCTGGGGAGGGTGAGGTGCCCACTTTGGGAAAGCAGCAGAGCAACCCCTGGCTGATTAAAGGGCAATCTGGTTTTGTTGAGAGCTGTTGGCTGCCTCGGCCGAGTGATGCATTGCTCCAGCTCCCCAGGACCTTCCTTCCCCCTGACAGCTGGGAGATAGATCACGAACATATGCAAAAAAATAGCCAGCATCAAAGCCACTTGGCAACCCAACTAACCCAATCCATAAATTAATTTCTATCCCCCTTGTAAGGGAGAAATCAGTCACTCCTCAGAGCCATCCATCTCTATCGCTCATCTGGCCACATCCTTTCATAAATCTTGCCGTGAGTCTGAGCTGATGAGAGCTGGGTCAGGATGGAAGAACTCCTGGTGTCTGTGCCGGGTTGGGGCAGCCCCGGGGCTGGTTTGCCCTGGGCTGGGGCAGGGCTGGCTCTCTCTGCATCCCCACGTCCTGAGGCTGGAGCAGAGCTGGGGTTTGGCAGCATGGGTGATTCTGGGGAGCGTGGTCGCTGCTGAGGAGCCATCAGGGCGATGCAGAGGTCCAATGATGAAATATTTCCTTGCAGATCAGCGTGTGCTGGGTTCCCAGAGCCATGCAGGGGCTGGCTGGTGGCTGCTGGGGACGCGTGGAGGGAAGGTGAGGGCTGGCACAGCACTGGATGTACCCCGAGTTGTGGTGCTGGCGGTGATGGATCTGTTGCTCCAGAACCCCATTTCCAAAATAATGCTGCACCCCCAGCTCCCCGTGGGCATCAGCACCTGGAGGCCAGGTTGGCTCTTCCAACCAGGCAGACAGAGCTCAGCTCTTCCCTGGCAGTCTCCCTCCCCCTGCAGAGGAGAAAATCACCACCTCTCAGGCTGCCATCTGTTTGTTTTGTTGGACTCCAAACTTGCTGAAACGTCTTTCGATGGATGAAGGAACGCAGAGTAGAAGAACAGAGCCTGGCAGGCTGCATGGTGAGTGGAAAATAGTTTTTTTGGGGCTTTCTGGAGTTCGAAGGCCCGATGATGGATGTGCATGCGAGGGATGGTAATGGCTTTGTGAGTATTCAAGTGCAGAGCAGGGGAATAACTCTGCCTAATAGACTGAGAAATGTGTGTGGGACGGGATCCTCCCGGTCCGACACGGAGCTGAGTGATGGAGTGCTGCAGGCTCTGGGAGCAGAGGCTGGCATGGGCTTCGTGTGTTGGAAAAAAGGTGCAACTAGCTTTGAAATCATATTAAATGATCATATTTTCAGCGTTGGAAAAGGCTGATCTCGCCTCGGGATGAGGCTGGAGGAGCCCTGATGTGTTTGCAGCCATCTGAGAGGGGCTCGCTGTGGCTCCAACCTGCTGCTCCCTGTGCCTCCTGGCTTCCCTTTTCCTGCCCTGCTCCCAGTGCCCAGAGCTACTGACAAAAGCAATGGGGTTATGTGGAAATTTTGTGGGGATAAATATCTGCCTGTCAGCAAGGCCGGGTCCGAGCGTGATTTCTCATGTGCCACTTGGAAATGACATTTCCAAACGAAACTAGAATTTCCCATTGAGGGTATTTGGGGACTTTTGTTGTTTATAAGTTGGAAAATGGTTGATTTCAGGGGGGTTTTCCTTGTTGCCATGCAAATGGAAGGGTTGCTTATCTCCCCATGCTTGGAGTGAGGGGTTTTGGTGTCCCAATTCCAACCTGGCTAACCCAGGAGCTGGGAAAAGCTGGAAGATGCGTGTGTGCCCTTCAGGTGGGTGGGGGATGTACCAAAGTGGGATATTTTAACCTGCTTGTGGGGCTTTTTGTGAGGTCACACAATATCTCATGACCCACAAATTCCAGTGGCTGTGGGTACGAGTGAAACTGGGACAGCGGATAAAAAGGGAACGTGGGGAAAGGCTGTGGGTTTCCAGCCCTTCCTTTGCCATGTCGTGGCTTTGTCACTCGCTGTGACTTCTGTGGCAGCTTTGGGTGTGAGCAGGGTCAGGGTAGGACACTCCTCCGGAGCCTGGAGGGCTGGGACGGCTCCTGGGAGAGGGAGGGATCCCTGGATGTCCTTGCACCCCTTGGATCTGAATGCTGTGGTTGGGGTCAGCTGTGCAGTGACAAACGCAGGGCTGGGTGTCCCCAGGGGTGCTGTGCTTTTGGATTCTCCACAAAACCCAGAGCAGGATGAGGGATAGCTGGGATACGGCAGGATGAGCTGGGATATGGCTGCTTCCAGCTGGGATGAGCCCTGATGGCTCTCAGTGCCCCGATGCTGAGCCAGGATGGGGTTTGGGTGCTGGGTATTTATGGGGGTTTATGAAAACTGGGTGAGCACAGGGCTGCACATCCATGGGAATCCCTGCAGGGATGTCTCCAGGGCAGGCTTGAGAGGCTGATGGTGACCTGTGACCTGGGGATGACGATTCTGCCACTGCCAGGCTCAGCCCGCGTCCAGGATGCAGCCACAGGGGCTAAAAATTGAATTTTAAGAACAACTGCAAGAAATGTCCTGTGCATCCAGAGGCACCAGCAAGGTTTTTGACACCCTGTGTTTGCTGGGAAGTGACAGGATAAATTAAATTATTTGAAGAAGAATTTTAAGTACACTTCTTTTTTTTTTTTTTTGCTGTGTCCAGTTGGAGCTGCTGGGCCAGGCTTTGGAGCAGTGCCCATGATGATGCCACAACCTGGATTTTTTTGGGTTCCCCTTCCCTTGCCCACTTCTGCTGGGCATTTTGAAGTTGAAGTTACTTTTTCTTTGATGGCAAGGGCTGGATTTCTTTACACTCGGGACACAAAAAATCTCCCCCCTAAATTCCTGAGAGCTGCTGCCTGCTCCTTCCTTGGCTCGGTGTGGGTTTTGCCTGTTTAATATGATTTAAAAAGGGGGGGAAAAAAAAAAAAAGAGCAAAACAAAACATATCATTTCCTTGCTTTAATGTGAGCCAATTACAGCTCGCAGGCTGTTAACTTCATCACCACTTCTTCCAACAAAGCCCTTGGTAAAATAAACCACAGCAGAGCTGCCTTCCCTGGCCCTGCCGAGCCACGGCATTTTATCCATCCTCCCCTGGCTGGAAAAAAAAACCCCGGTGGCTCTGTCCCACACATGCCCGCTAAAATATCCCAGCACTTGTCGCACATCTGCTGATGGATACCAACTGGAAAGGAGATCAGGGCTCAGACTCGGGCTGGGCTGTCTGCCCCTCCTAATGAGGAACACATTGGAGCCCGGCCGCTGCCTCCAAATGGCAAAATCAGGAGGGCTGGGGAGGCTGGAGGGTGGCAGGGCACGGGGCAGAGGGACGGGGCTGAGGCTTTTCACAGAACACCCTCCCTTTATGGCCGGAGGTGAAAGAGCAGAGAGGCTTCTGTCCTGCTAAAGTCCTTTATTCCATAGTCTCATAGTTTTCTGAAGGTAGAGTTCGAAGGGAATACATGATAATCCAAACAGCAATGGCAGTAGCAGGCAAACAGCAAGCAAAAAAAACTTCTTCTTCAAACTTACAGGAATATAGATTGTATTTGTTAATTAGCCAATAAGATTAACACACGATTCTAGTTTTTCTTTTTTTAACCTATCCTGGTCTAATTATAACAATCTCACACAAGTATTACATAGGTATTACACAGATTTGTGTATATAGTTTCTATCAGCTCTTATTGTTTATGTCAACACTCTATCTAAAAATGTGAACAGTATAGTTCCATCTATGTTTTGTCTAAAGTAAAGAAATTCTGTGAAAGGGTAACACTGCTGCAGTAAGAACTGTGTTTAAGGTCTCTCTGCTGCAGCTTTTCAGTGTTTAAAGCACTTAGCATATATTTCTACTGAAAGTTAAAAATCTATCTTTCTATTTCACTTTGGTGTGACTTCATGTATTTCAGCTTATTCAAAGGTTTTAATTCAAGCCCTGTGCTTTGGCTTTCCTCTGGGCCTGGGTCCAGAGGAGCTCTCACTCCAACATGATGGGAGTGTGCCAGCAGGCAGGGAGAGCCCACGGGGGCTGTGTGGGGTGCTGGGCCCAGGGGACACCGGGAATTGGGGACACCGGGAATTGGGGACACCTGAGCTGCTCCATGTCTGCACAGGGTACCAGGGATGCTCTGTGGGGTGCCCAAGGGCCTCCTGTCCCTGCACTGTCCTGCCCTGAGCTCCCAAACCACACCTGAGGCAGGGTCTGACCCCTCCAAACCGGGCACCTCTGGCTTAGGGACCTGGAGTTCAGTGGGACCCAGCCCCAGTGAAATCCCCCATTCTGTGGGGCACCTTTTGTGTGGTGTTTCCCAGCTGCTCTGCCTTGGGAGGAAAAATGCTCTTGGCATTTAAAAGCCTCTTGGGACCATCCCCAGCATCAGGGGTCCTGCTTTTCCCACCTTTGGCCACAGCCATTTCCTTGGGGTTTTGCACTGGGACCCACAGACCCTGCACCCCTTTGCTGGTGACTCTGTCCCCATCTCCTGGATTGCTCCATCCCCTGGCTGGGATCCAGGGCAGGAATGTGTTTTTTCCCTTTTTTTTGTGGTTAATTTAGGACTTTGGGCAGACCTGGAGCTGCCTTCTCCCTCACTCTGCTGCAGTATCCTATAAAAAGGCCAGGATGAGCTGGGATTCCCATACAAGGGCCAGGGGGAGGCAGCTGCACCCTTGAAGCAGGGGAATCAGGAGCTAAGATAAGCCCATTTTTATAGGCACCTTTTAACCTGTTTATCTGCTGTCAGAAAATCTCGTGGATGAAATCTGGAGTGAAAGCAGAGACCTGAGAGCACATTTCTGCCCTGCTGCTGATCTGTAAATGGGATAATTTTGTCACAGCCACCTGTTAGTCCTGCAGTGAGTCTTGAGGATTTCTGGGCAGATATTAGATTATTTTAATGGCATAACAGTGCCCTGTCCCATGATCCTGAGGTGTCCCCAACACCCCGGCCCTCAACTGCTTTCCCATTTGAAATCACTGAAAGTGACACTAAATATCTTCAATTAAACCAAAGTGGATTGGAGGTTTTGGAAGCTCAAGGTGCCCCAGGTGGGCCAGGATTTTATTCAGGGGCCTTCGGGCGAGTGCTACATGCATTAAAAAATCTCCAGGCATTTTCACGACTTTGAGTTTCTCTCAATTTTGTGAATGGATAGAGGAGAAAAAACACCCAAAACATGTCCTGGCCATGGGAGTTAACTCAGAGCCACGGAGCTCCTTTCCCTTCCCAGCTTTGCTGCGGCTCCTTGGGGATGTTGTCCCTGCACTTTTAAACCCCACAGGTGTCCCCTGCAGCCCCTGAACTCTCGCTCACCCGCCCTCAGCTGTGGCAGCAGGTAGGGCTGACCCCGTGCTCCCGAAATTCATTTCCCTTGGGAAAGCCTCCTAAGCCCCCTAAGCTGGGTCCCTGGCGGGGGAGCCAGACCTTGAGGGGGATGGGATAATGGGATGGGATGATGGGATGGGATAATGGGATGGGATGGGATAATGGGATGGGATGGGATAATGGGATGGGATGGGATAATGGGATGGGATGCGATGGGATGGGAAAATCCAGGAGCAGGGATGGGAGGTGTCACCCCTCGCTCGCTCCCCGTCCCCTCCCAGGAGCTCCCTGGAGTTTTTGGGTGTTCAGAGCCCCCGGGGCTGTGCCCGTGTCTGGAGGAGCTCATGTGAAAGCCATTAAAAAGCGTAAGGAAAGGGAGCACGACGGTCGGGAATGGTTTTGTTTGGGTTTCTGAAACGTGCGCATGAAAACACTGTGTGGTTTTCTGACAAATTTGAACCAGCGCTGCTCAATCCGCTCCAGCGCTGCTACTGTTGATCTTGCAGACTGTAAAGCATTTATTGGAGCTGCTTGAGGCGAACTTAAGCATCTGTGGAATAACAAGTCCAGGAAGTAATTGCATCCACAAGGAAAATATTTTTATGTATAATTCAGTGACCCATTTTATAAACATTGCGGTTCCACCTTGGACTTTTTTTTTTTTTAATTTTTTTTTTATCCTTTTTTTTTTCTTTTTTTTTTCACCCACAGCCTTCCCTCTCCAAGCGTCTGGGTTGGGTGATCCGTGTGGGGCTGTGTTTGGTGGCTCTGTGGGGAGGGTTTGGCGTGGCACGGGGTGGGAAGTGGAGGGGAAAACCCCGGAGCTGCAGGGGGATGAGGGTCGGGCTCCGAAGGTGGCACCGCAGCTGGGTGCTCCAGGGAAGCAGAGACGGCGTGGATTGCTCCTGCTGAGCTTGGCAGGCACGGAGGAATTGTTTCGGGGCAAAGGCTTTTCTTTCTTCCTCAGCAAACCAGCTTTACGAGAAGATGAGTCACTTCCAGCCTGGGTGGCACAGAGCTTACACGGGGCTGGGGACCTGGGGGCTGCATGGCCTCTTTTGGGGTTTTTGGGGTTTTATTTCCAGTAGAAATTCACCCTGCCCCACGTTTCTCACCCCGGGAGCTCTGTGTGTTCTCACAGCACAGGTGGGAGCTGGAAGGAGCTCTCACAAAGAGCTTTGGTGGGGACAGGCCTGTCCCCTGACAGCCTGGCCGTGGCCAGTTTGGGGGCCAGCGTTGGAGACAGGTGTTTAAATGGGTGACAACTTAAAAATGGATTTGCTCTGACAGAACAAATATAAAAATACAATGTTATAATGAGATAAAGCTGCAAAACGCTGTGTTAAAATTGCACTAAATTTTTGTGGGGTTAATACTGGCACCTTACCCAAGCTAGAGCTGCCCCTCCTGGGGAGCAGGGGATTGATGGCACGGGATCTTGCTCCCCTTTTTCCTGCCATGGATTTATTGGCATCTTTCCCCCTTGGGAGGAATGAAAGTTTGCCTCAAACTGAGTGGTGAAAGGCCCATGGCTGGTGAGGCATCTCGTGGGTCCCCATCCTTGCTGTGGCACCGTGGGGATGTGACTGACCCCCCTGCAGTGCCTGGGATGGACCCACCACCTCCCACCCCAGCTCCTGCCCCGCTCTCTGTCCCTGTGCACTGGGCATGGCTCAAGCAAAGCCTGGCAGGGCTGAAAATCAGAGGGTGAGGCTCAAGCCGGAGGTGCCAGGCAGAGCCTCCCCTGCTTTTGCCATTGCCCCCCATCGCCCCCAAACTGCTCTGTCCTGCCCAGGGAGCAGCCATGCCAAGGGCAGCCACAGCCCCGGGGCCAGGCCTCGCTCCGGGAGGGAGAAGGAAACAAAACAAAACAGGCTTGGAAGTAAATATTATCTGAATACAGAGGAACGCGATGTTTCTTCATACGGGTCTAGAATTTCTGCCTTTTAACAGCTAACCTTGACTCAGCCAATATCCACAACATGCAGCTCTGGCCAAAATATGCTGGGCCTTAAAGTACCACAACAGCTGTTTTTCTTGCTAAAATATGACATTAAATTTTTTGGACGGCTGAATGCTTCCTTGATGAAAGTGGAATAAGGGGCTATTTTTCCTCTCCCTCTTCCCCCCCTCCAGCCTTTCCTCCTCCTTCCGTGCGGGGCGATAAAGCCGGAGCCTTTGCAGATATCCCGTGTGGGCAGGCGGCCGCAGCGCCCGCGGGGCCGAGCCCCAGCTGCAGCCCAAGGGAGGGGGCTGCTGCTCACTGACCCCCCCCTTGTTATTCCTGGATCCCTCCCACGCCCCGGCAGGATCGGTGCCAGCGGCAGTTTCAGCCCTGACATCTTGTTTTGCTGATGGTTTGTAGGATGTCAAAAAGTTCCGCCCTTAAAACGAGGGCACCGGCCGAGGGACTGGGGCTGGTGGGTTTTGTGCATCAGATCCTCTGTTCTCACAAAAGGGACACTTTGGGGCTTTCCATGAGCTCCAGCTGCGGTCAGTGGTGTGGGGCAGGGGCCTGGTGACCACAGCTGAGTGAGCCAGTGCTGGTCCCTGTCCCTGAGCTGACCAATTCCTGGAGAAATCGCTGGTGGTGTGAGCTGGGATCTGCCCGGCTTTGTCCCGGGGTAGCAGCGAGGGCTTGCCCGGGGTTTGGAGCACTGCAAGCAGCGCTGCAGTGGCTTTTGCTCTGGTGCTGTCACCCCGTGTGGCAGGTGCCTTTCTGCACAGCCTGTCCTCGGGTGAGCTGCGTTCCTCAGGGTGCGACGGGCACGGAGATGGGATTTGCAGTGGGATCACTGCCCTGAGCCTTAGAGCACAGGAACAGCCGTGGTGGGAGCAGGGATTTGTGATGGCGAGGTGGCTCTGCTCGTCAGGGCTGTGGCCACCCACAAGCAGCATCACCCGGTGGCCCCTGGCTGTGGCTCTGGGGCAGCCTGGGGCTCGCTCACACCTGAGGGGAGATGTGGCAGTATCAGGATGGGGAATCTGCTCCCCTTGTCCCCACCCCAAGGGCTGTCCCTCCTTGCCCAGCTCTCCGTGTGCTGTTGAGGACAAACTCCCTGCCCTCCATGCCTCACCCTCCCCTTCTTTGTCCTTTCTTTTAAACATCAGCTTAATTTTAATGGGAGGCAGAAGAATTTTCAAAGTGGAGCGGTGGCAACCAAACCAGGATGAGGGCTCCATTGCCCAGAGCCTCTCGGGCTCATGGATTTCTTCTGGAGCCTGATCTGCCAGGCTGATACCCCAGCGAGGTGTGGCACGGGCAGGGTCGGGCTCCCGACTCCAGATTTCCCATTCCTCCTCTAATTTCCCTAACAATCCCACTGCAGGACCTCATTTATCCCCGCTCCCTGCCGAGATCCCAGCCTGGCTGCGCTGTTTATTTAGGGACATCCAGGGGTGCTCAGGGTTGGGATGCGCTCGGGGGGTGCCGGGGGTGCCCGGGTGTGTGTCAGGGACGCGTTCCCTTTTCCCGGCCGGCGAGCATGTGGTTGGAATTAGCGGCGCGGCTGCAGGGGGAGCGGGCAGCTGGGTTTCTCCGGAGCGTTTCAGTGCTTAATCTCTGAAGAATGCAGAATGTCTGTCTGGACGGCCCGGCCAAGATCAACTCCGCGGCACGGGGAGGCCAATATAAACGTTCATGTTTTGTGTCACCGAGATTTCATTAGAGGTTTTTTATGTAATTGCATAAGTCGGACTACCGTGATGAAAATGCCACAGCGAGCAAATGAGATGGATTGTGAAACCTCTCCTTCGAGGAGACGCTGGCCCCCTCCGGGCCGTGGGGATCCGGCTCCAGCCCCTTCCGAGGTGCTCGGTGACCTTTTGGGGATAAATAATGGGCTGTGTGCCCTTGTCCCCCCCCCTCTACCCCTCACCCTGACGTCAGGGCGAGCTCAGAGCCGGGCCAGGAGTGGGTCTCCCCATGGCCAGTGCTGGGAAGCAGAGGGACTGGCTGCTCCTGTGCTCCAAAGGCGCTCCCATCCCTCCTCGGAAACCCAGGGGGAGGCAGCGGAGTGGGGGGAAAGGGTGAAAAATCTCCCGTTTCTTGGCTGCCGACATCCAAGTGCTCTGTAGCCTCTGAATGATATCACTGCCCTCTTGATTTCCTGCTTTAAACCCCTGATAGAGGCGGGGACGGAGAGGTCAGGGCTCAAGAAGCACCCGCAGCGATGCTGTGCCCCATCCCCGTCCTCTGACCCTCTCCACTAGCGACAACAATTTCGTTAATCTGTCCCTTCAAGGCCTGGCGTGTTTTCCTGATGATAACAGATTAATGCTAATTTAATTATGCCTGAATCAGCGCTCGCTTGGTTCGAACCCAGACACACTCCTGATGTTGGGCGGCTCCGAGGGCTGCTGAGCGCTGTGACACCACGGTGCTGCTCCTCCTTGGGATGGAGGGCTCGGGGAGGTGACATCCCATCATCGCTGAGCGCTGTGACACCATGGTGCTGCTCATCCTGGGGATGGGGGGCTCGGTGAGGTGACATCCCATCATCACCGAGCGCCCATCCCGGTCCCTCTCGGTGGCCTGGCAGCACGGCCACCCCACAGGGTGAGAGGCTGGACCCACCGGGGTGGCAGCCCAGCACAAAGCCCCGGGGTTTTGCTGCCGGAGGAGGCTCTCCCGTGGATTCCCGGCGGGGATGGGGAAGCAGCCGGCACCGCGGGAGCTTCGGGCGCTGCATCCCCGCAGCGGCTCCTGCGAGCCGGGCTGGAACGGCCGCCCTGGCCGCAGACACATCTGCTGGGCGGGAGGGCCTGGAATTTGGGATATTGTTTTTCTGGCGGGGAGCGGTGGGTGCCAAAAGCCTGATAAATTAATCACCTCTGACATGGGTCAGTCCAGCTTCTGGCGTGCGCAGGCTGGGCCCCCTGAGACGCTGCTGCTGCAGTGCCAGAGTTCATCAAGCAGCGAGGCTGCCCCGGAGAGCAGCGGGTTTTGGGAGGGGGCAGCTGCTGCCAGTGAGGGGCTTGGCCGCTGTGGTTCTCTGGGATGGCAGCACAGCTCTTGCGGCTGAACCTGGCAGCGCTGCCACCTGACATCACTTGTTTTGCAGCAGGACCTGGCTGGGTGGCTGCTGGCTCCGGGGGGATGGGAATGTATTCAGGATTTGTGCAGCTCCTGTCACAGCAAGGACCTCGCTCGGGGGCTGCCGGGGTGCCCGTGGGCACACAGAGCCCGGGGAGGGTGTGTGGGATGGGGATGTGTGGCGTGGAGGAGTGCAGGGCATGGCAGGGGTGCAGCTGCTGGAGGTCACAGGCCCTCAGCCCAGCCCCTGCAGGCAGCTCGGGGCTGGGTGTCCCTCTGTGTGCTGCTGAGCCAGTGGGGTGATGCTGGAGCAGCCCAAGGCGAGACCAGAATTTCTCCTCTCCCACAATGAGCAGCACCATGGGCTCCTCGCGGTGGGTTTTCCTCTGTGGGGATCTGATCAATCCTGCCTTGTTGCTGGATTGCTGGAGGCTGCTCAAGCCCAAGGCAAGGCAGGCTCAGCCTGCACCTCACCAGGCTCCTTCGCCCTTGGGGAGGGGACAGGGGGCTGCAGGTCTGTGCTGGTGCAGGGTGTCCATCCCTGTGGGGTGGCAGTTCCTGGCCCTGCAGGGTCCCCACTGCTCGCAGCACTCCCTGAGAGGAGACGGGGAAGGGCTTGGTTCAGCCTCTGCTGGGGTTTCTGCACAGCTGCGGAACAAAGGAGGTTTTCCTGTTTTTAATGACTCCTCTTACCATCCACTTCCTCCCCAATTTCATTTCATTTACTCTTCCCTCGCATGTGCTGCTTCCCTCCCTGCCAGCAGCAGCATTTGCTGTACCTTCCTTGGTCTTTCTTGGGGACATTTCTGCTCAGAGAAGGAGAAAGAGGGAAGCAGAACAGGGAGCAAAGCTCAGGGGACAGGGTCCCATGGGGTCTTTGAGAGTGTCAAGGGCTCTGTTTGTGCTTTGCATTCCCCAGGGTGTTCACAGGGGCTGTGCACGGCTGCTCTGGGTGGCAGGAGGCGTTAAGGCACCCGACGTGTGCTGTGATCTCCACGTGGGATCAGAGCAGATCTCACCAGGAGGATGCAGAAGCCTCCCTGCATCCCTCCTGTCTTCTCCACTCGCTTGCTCTCCTCCTCTCCCCCTTTTATTTTTTTTGTCCAGACATAATTAATGTAAACCAAATGCTTTGTGCACAGCTGCTGGCATCCCGAAAACGATTTGTGTGTGGTCTCTCCTTTAAGCTGGACAGGGACGTAGCAAAACTCTGAGCACTATCCCAGACCTGCCTGAGCAGGGAGCAGCATCTATTGCACAAGAGGCACCTTGAATTTCTGCATTTCCCTCGTGGGATGAGGTTATGGTTGAGCTGCTTTTAATAAAACCATGGAGCTGCCCTAAAACTTCACCTCCCAAACCCAGTCAAACCCAAGCTCGACTTTTCTTGCTGGTCGTGCTTAACTGAAACCCCAAATATCTGTCTCATTTTTGTGGCTGC
Organism: Pachycephala philippinensis; assembly: GCA_013397055.1. NCBI lineage: Eukaryota > Metazoa > Chordata > Aves > Passeriformes > Pachycephala > Pachycephala philippinensis. The sequence continues at coordinate 66,206 of VWZT01012002.1, forward strand.
CTCTCTGTGTCTGGGTTCCCCCACGGCCTGAGGGATGCTCACATAGCAGAGCTGCTGTGGGAAGGGTGTCCTCACACTGGTTTTGGTGCCTTTGGATGCAGGGAACAGTGAGATCTTGTGATTTATGTTTTTCCAGCCAAAGGGACAATTTCTGATCACTGCTATTGTCGCTTGATCTTCAGGGCTCAAGGTGGGAGGGAAAGAACGTGTCTGGCCCTATCTGTTTTGCCCCCAAAGGCCCAAGCAGCAGCTGAGTGGCTCCTGACACCCCACAGCCCCCGGATTCCCTTCCTGCACCTTCTGCAGCCCCACACCAAGCTGTGCCTGCAGCTCCCCCTTCCCAATCCCTCTCAGATGGTGCTTTTCCCCTCCATTGCTCCAATCGCTCCCTCAAAACCCCACTGTGGCATCTGGGATCACCAGCAAAGAGTAGCAACTTCCATGCCCCACATCCTGCTCACTCACCATGGTTGTGCTGGGAAAGCTGTGTGGTACCAAGGGCTGCTTGCTTTCCAAAAATCCCTTTTTTTTTTGGCCAACCCCCCCTCTGGGGTGGTGTACTGAGTGCTGCCATGGTGCCGTGAGGGCCATGGCTGTCCTGGCTCTCCGTGAGTCAGTGGCTGAGCATTTTGCAAATGTTGGAGCTAAATGGGAAGCATCTGAAATCCCTGGTGGACGTGCTTTGGATTCCGGGATGATTAGGATGCTGCAGATGCCTGGGTGAGAAGGTGGGCTGGGTGGAGGATTTTGGGAGTGACTGTTCTCATGTTTCTGCTGCAAAACTGTCTCTGTGTTGTGGCTGGGGGATGGGAATGACACCTCTGGGGTGAATCCTCCCAGTAGAGACTGAGCAGCTGGGGCACGTCTTGAGGTGGCTCCTTCTGGGGAGGCTCTGAGCAGAAACCCCATGTGCAACAGGACAGTCACAGTTTGGGGGAAATGTCTGTGATTTAATTCCTCAGACAAAAGGCACTGGTTCGGAGGGCACATTCACGTGTCCATACAACATTTTAGTTCAGAAAACCAGATAACCTGACTTTCTGTGGAAGAGTTTATAGGGAAAACTTTGAAGCAGCCTCTGGTGGGTGCCTGGGGAGATGTGGGTGTGCAGGAGGGGCTATTTCTGCTCTCAGTGCTCGGTCTGGTGATGCTCACAGACGAGGGAAGGGCTCTGATTTGCCGAGGAATCCTCCCCTGGCCCCCCATCCTCACACCCAACCCCACTCCAGGATGCTCTGTGGGGCTGGTGGGTGCCAGAACACAAACTGTCTGCACCGAGTGCCCCCGCAGCACCCGGGCGATGGCAATTTTAAATGAGTGAGAGGTTGAAAAATAGCGAGTGAGATTTTTTTAAAGGTCACCTTGGCCAAGGAAGCAAAAATTCTTCCTTGTGCGGGTGAGATGCTTTAGGAACTGCCTTAAAATTAATCCAAAACATGAGCCCGGCTCCAAATGAGTGGGACTTGGCAAGAGGGCTGGACACATTATCTGTAAATATAGGCAGGCATCCTGGAGGCTTTCTGGTGGTTTTCCTGGTCACTTCTTATTCCTCTGTCTCCCCCTCTGCTCCCCCCTCCTTGCATAATTCTCTCCGTTTTAATGCCTCTTCCCACATTTGGGGAATGAAGTCTCCCCAAACCAGGCAGGGTTGCAACACTGAGAGATTTTCTGTCGGGATGTTTCACCCCCTGTGGCACTTTTCCTCAGGAGAGCATTGCCTGGGTGGCCAGTGACCTCTGTCCTGAGCAGGCTATGGCTCCCAAGGGCTGGAAAAGGATTTCCAAAGGTGTAAATGGGTATAAATGGGTGTAATCCACCTCTGGCTTGTGGATTGGGGCCCTCCTGGATCCCAAGCTGTGCAAAATTGGGGTGAGACCTTGTGTGTGCTTGTGACCATCAGCGCAGTGACCTGAGTGGGGTCTCATCGATCAGTGCAGCCCCAAAACCTCCCGTGACAGGGCCAGCAGTGCCCAGCACACCAGGAGGTTTGTGACAACGGGTTCTGTGGTGTTTTCCTGGGCTCTTCAGCTCCCTTTGTCCCCTTCCCACCATAAACACGAGGCTGGGGGCTCATGGAAAATGAATAGGGCTTGGTTTAGGCCGGGCAGGAGAAACCAGTCCCTCACCACCAAAGCAGGGAGTCTCGGGACCCTCTCAGGCTTTGAAGCTGGAGACGTCTGGCCATACAAAGACACATCTGTGTTCAATCCTCCCTCTGTAAGTGAGCAGGGCCGGGGCAGAGCCGGGCAGCCCCCGGCCGCGTGCTGCGGGGATGTGTGCGGACCTTTGAAGGGCCTTGGCAGCGCGGCCCTGCTAGGCCGGCTACAGCCACATGTTCTTGCAAATGCAGCTTCCTATTGACTTGTTAAACATTTGCTATTTATCAGATTTTGCTTTTAAACTGTCTGTAACAGTCTGGGAGAAGTTGTGTCAAAATCCCTTCCAGATGTGAAGGTGCTACCTGATACTTCGGTTGTAACCTGGACCCTCGCTCCTGCTCCATTCAGATTAGCTCCACTACCGTGGAAATGAAAATGCAAATAAAGACATAAAGAGAGCAGAGACGTGCGTAAAACTTCCCCCAAACCTTCCCTTTTACAGGCAAAACGATCCTGCCTTTATAAGGAGATTGTGAGTTTTATCAGTGAACATTTGCTTTGCTGGAAAACCAGAGGAAAGCAGGGGAGAGCAGCCACCATCCCTGTCTGCCCACAGGGGTGTTTTTAAAGCATAATTGGCTTTTTTCTCCCCCCATTTAAGTGATGTTTCTTTGGGTCTGGGGCTTCCCAGACACATCAGCTCGTTTTATGAGCATCAGGTGATGCGTGCAGTTGGAAACCTGAGCAGTTTCCTTGCATTTGGAGCGCGTGGATCAGATAACGACGGCTCATTAAATGCTCATTGAAATGTGGTTGCGAGGTCGGGAGCTTTCCTCAGCAGCACCCTCTCTGCAGACCCCCTGCCCTGTCCCTGTCCAGCAGCAACTTTGGGGCCACGAGATATTCCCAGCTTAAAACAACATTGTGGTATCTGTCAGACCGTGCAGGGCCCGAGCCAGCTCCCGTCGTAGCGAGGGAGGGTTTTTCCACTGACTTTAAGAGGCGCTGGAGCGGAGCCATGCTGTGTGTAATGCGGATCCGGGAGTGTGCGTGATGCTCTGCATGATGACAGAATTTCTGGGAGATTGGCCTAAACCGAAAACCTTGGACCGCCGCTCCCTGGGACCGCTCCGCTGGAGGAGAGGGGAGCCTGGAGACACCGAACCTGGGCCTGGAGCGGGGTTCTGCAGCTGTGAAAGCATCCCTGGAAGGGCTGAGAGGGTCTGTCTGTGCTGCATCTGCCCTGCCCTGCCCTGTCCTGCCCTGCCCTGCCCCACGCCGGGGTTTGGTCACTTGGGTTGAGTCCACAGCCGTGTCCGTGTCCGGTGCTGCGAGGGGGAGAGGACACCTGGGAGCGTGTGAGGAGCTCCCTGCTGGACCCCAGGCTGTCTTTGGTGCTGCAGCTGAGCTCCTCTGTGCCCCAAAAACACCCCAGAGCTGAGTGGCTCAGTCTGTCTGCAGTGCCCCAAAAACACCCCAGAGCTGAGTGGCTCAGTCTGTCTGCAGTGCCCCAAAAATACCCCAGTGCTGCCAGTGGCAGTGGGATAGAGCTGCCCTGCCCTCACCAGCTGGGCTGGGAAGTTTGGCTGGGAATCTTGCTGAGAGGGTAGAGAAATGTGCTGGACCATTGTGTGGCATTTTAAGCAGAATCCTGATGCATTAATGTGTTTTTTCCCTCATTAGTGCTGGGTTAGGCAGCTTTGCACCTTCGCAGGAGGTACCACTTTACTGATTCCTTTGGTTCCTAACTCCATCCTGCCTTTCCTGTGTGCCTCCTGACTGCTCAGAAGAGCAGGAGACCTTCTTTGTACACCCAAAAATGATGTTCACCGGGGCTGGGATAGCTGGAGAGAAGCTGAGAGATACCAAGTGGTCCCACGTAGATGCTTCAGTGGCTCCATATCCCCCTTTTTCCAGGCTGATGGACGAGGCTGGGTTCTCACAGTGCATTTGCACCATGTCCCGAGGCTGTGGAGCCCCAGGGCTGTGTAGGACACGGCTGGTGACTGCCCTTTGCCCCTGCAGACCTGATTTACCCCTCTCACAGGGCACAGGCACATCACAACTGGAGGACCCCACAGCAAGAGTTCTCCCTTGGACTCCCCACAGAGCTCCTGCCCCTACCACCACTCTTGAATTCCCAGGGGAAGCTTTGGTTTCTTTGGCAATTCCGGGAAGGAGGCTGCTCCCGATGAACTCGTGGTGCCTCGGGATGGAGCAACAGCACTCTCTGAAGTGGGCTGGTGTCACTGTGGCCTGAGGGCTTCAAAGGGAGTACAAGGAAAACCTTGGCCCCACCACCTGCATTAACCTGGCTGGGTTCAGCACTTGAACATGCACGGAGGAATGACAGAGGGAGGGTGAGGAGGGAAGAGCAGCGTGTGGAAAAAAACCCGAAGCCGTCTCTCAAAATCGCATGGTGATAAGACCTTTTCTGGAGTGCCCCATGCAGCTGGCAGCAGAAACCAGGCTTTTATGTTTGGGTCTGGCTGGTTTTTCACTTTCTGCAGCCAAAAGGATCTGGATAAAGTTTGCCTGGAAGATTAGCTGGCACCGAGCCTGACTAGACATCTCTGGAAGCCTCTGCTCCAGCAGGAGTAGGTCCTAATTCCCTTCTCCGCCAGCCCTGCCGCTGGCGAGTGTGGGGGAATGTCCCCCTGGAGGGGCCAGTTCCACCAGCCCTCTCGCCTCTGGCACATCAGATCCCTGCTGGGGAGCCGGCAGATGAGATCCCAAGGGATCTTTGTCCCCAGGGATGACAGGGGGGTGATGCTGCACAGCCTGAGGGACGGGACTGGGAGCACGGAGCCTCGGCACTCACAGCGCTTCCCTAGGGACACATCCTTCGTGTGTCTGTCCTGATACCAGAGCTGGGCTGGGAAATGGGGTGCAGGGGAGCCCCACAAGCAGGGCTGGCCTCCCCCAGTGCCAGCTCCGGGGCAGATGTGCCCCAGCTGCTGCACACCCGTTTTGGCACCAGCTGTGCTGTCCGGCCACATCTGAGCTGCCAGCTCCAGGGCACAGCTGGCAGGGCAAGAGATGCTCTGCAATGCCATCCCCACGCGGTCTGTGGGCACCTCATGCTGACCCAGACACAAAGCAAATTTTGGGTTTTGTGCCCGGGAAGGCCTGGCAGAGACGGGGGAGGCTGCGCTGGTAGCAGATGCCGATGCCTCCGGAGCGGAAAGCCCAGTCCCTCCCCTCTCATTCCTTTTTTCCTTTTTTCTGTCTTTTTTTTTTTTTCTTCCCCCCCCTCTGGCTGATCTTAAAAAAGCCCAGGCGGTTTGGGCTTCGTGAAACCCAAATGCCTTTTGCAGCATCAAGCCCGGATCCCATAAGTAATATCCCAGCATTGGAGAGTAAGACAGTATATGAAGTAGACAGGGAGCTATAAAGACACTTTAAAAGGGGCAATAAAAGTTTTGGGTTTCATATCGTCTTACCAAAGAAGAGAATAACAGAGAAGCAGGAAATTTCAGTAGCAGACATGACAAAGGTCACAGCACTCAGACTGCACCTTAGACGAAAACACCTACTCTTATGAAAACAGCCAGGATTTTTGGCAGGGGCTCAAGAGCTCTTACAGGCAAAGCTCTCGGCAGCGCTAAAAGGTTACAAGAGACTGTTTTGTCTACGTTGCTGTAGATGTTTATAATATTTCCCTGCATCGGTGTTGCAGGGGATATCCTGCCTGAGGTAGTGGATCCAGCCCCGCACCTTCCTCCGGTGTCGGGGTGCTGCCATCAGCTCGGGGCTGGTGCCAGGGCAGGGACCCTGCAGGTGTGCCCTGGTGTGCTTCAGTCCCAGGGCTGGGTGCTGGTCCTGCGCTGGGGTGCAAAGGGATGGATGGTTGGCACAGCTGGAGCAACCCACGTGTGTTTCAGTCCCAAATCTGGATGCTGCTCCTGCCCTGGGGTGCAAAGGGATGGATGGTTGGCACAGCTGGGTGTGTTTCAGTCCCAAAGCTGGGTGCTGCTCCTGCCCTGGGGTGCAAAGGGATGGATGGTTGGCACAGCTGGAGCAACCCACGTGTGTTTCAGTCCCAAATCTGGATGCTGCTCCTGCCCTGGGGTGCAAAGGGATGGATGGTTGGCACAGCTGGAGCAGCACCCTGGGGCGTCAGCAGGGAGAGGAGGGGACAAAGCAAACCTTGCTTGGGATTTTACTGTGTGCAAGACAATTTTTGGGGTTTTTTTTGCAGCAGGTGGGAGCAGGAGGTTTTATCTACTCACCTTGTGCTCAGGTAACATGCCCTCCTTGTTTGCATGGCGTTTGCCAACCTTTGGTCCCTCGTGCTCAGCCCCAGCTGGGTGCTGTGGTCACCCAGTGCCCTCCTCCCAGCACTGGACCCTCACCAGGCTCTCACCATGCCCACACTGCCCGTGTCCCCAGGGCTTGCTGCAGGGCTGTGCCTGTCACTGCAGCCCAGGAGGGACCAAACAGTCCCAAACTGATCCAGTGGGGTGAGGGAGCCTCTGATCAGTGGCTGCAGCAAGCGATGGAGGCTGCTGGCCCTGCTGGCCAGGCTCCTGGGGAGGGTCAGCGTTGGGTATTTGCAGTTGGGGTGACAAACACCCAGGAAGAGCCAGCGTGGCCGTGGGAGGCCCAGGGGGTGGCCCCTTGGGAGGCAGCAGTGCACCCTCAGAGGCATCTCTTGCAGGCAGTGCTGAGCTGCTTCTTGCACTCTGAATCAGAGCACCCGGGCCTGGTTTTTGGGGCCACCCTGAGCTTTGCCCTCGCACGGCAAAGCGCTCCAGTGGCGTGCAAGCAGCGAGGAAAGCCTTGCACGCCAACCCTGAGAGCATCTTGTAAACATCCCGGGGGCTGGGTGCTGGGAAGGAACGGAGCTCTGTTGGTTTAGGTGCTGGGGAACCCTCTGAAAGCTCTTTGCTAGCTCTGCCTCTGCGTGCAGCTGCATCAGCTGTGCCACCGCTTGCCAGTGACTCTTGGATGCTTGGGGGTTCATAATTCATTTATATTTTCGTTGGAAGCTCATTCAGTTTTGGTTGTTGCCCCGTCGCAGGAAGTTGCTCTGATGAATGACTGGGGTGGATTTCTCTTCCAGAGGAACCCAGGCTTAATGTGGGCTTTCTGTGGACATCTCTGTATATCAATACTGCTCTAATTGTCCATGACATATAGTCTTGGCCTTTTTCCCAGACAGTCTAAATAAATCATACACTTCTGCTATAGTAAATAGTCTGTTGGAGGAGATGTTATAGGCTTACAGCCCTCCCCCCTCCCTCCAGGAGCTTCTTTTCTCTGCCTCTCATTTTCCATGTACTTTCCATACCAATGAGGCACCTGCTGCCTGCGCCTGCAGGTCTGCAAGGACAAAGTGCCCAGTGTTGCAGGTCCCTCCGGCTTCGAGGGGCTGTGGTGGCCGTGCCCAGAGCCCAGCTTTGGAGTTGGCATCTGCCCTTCACAGAGCCGAGTGAAGCTGGAAAGTTTCCCGCCCCGCTGAAGAAATGCTGGCACTGCACGCTGGCAAAGTCTTTGTTAGTATATATTATTTACATCAAGAGAATGCATAAATAAAATAGTTAATATCTCACAAAAAATACAGGTTCTGTTAACTGGGCGTTGCAAACGAAGCTTTGTGTGCTCAGGCTGGGCAAACCCACACGGAGGGGACAATTTGGGTCCTGACAGGTCCGTGCAAGGGACAGCCCAGGAGGAGGTGACGTGGCCTGGGAGTGCAGGGGTCTCCTGGGGCAGGGGACAGGTCACAGCCCAGCTGAGTGCTCCCCCTGGGAGAACATGGATATGTACAAACCCTGCTAGGGCTGATGGTGGAAAGGTGAGTCACAGGATGGGTGGGAAGGGACCTTAAAGCCCATCTCATTTCAATCCCCCTGCGGTGGGCAGGGACACCTCCCACTAGACCAGGTTACTGAGAAAACTTCCCAGGGGAGAAAATCCCAGAGCGGGCACCGAGCTGGTGGGAAAAGATGCTGATGCTCAGAGGAAAACCCAGCGGGCAGGCATTTTCCTTTTGGCTGCAGCCCTCCATCACCCCAGGAGCAGCGACCGGCGTGCCCGGCGTGCCCGGGGGCTCAGACGCAGCAGCAGAGCGTGGAGCAGTCCAGCCGGGCAGGGGTCCCGGCGCTCCCGGCCTTCTTGTTCTCCTTGGGCAGCAGCAGCACGAGGGCCATGGCCAGGGCACAGTGGTAGAAGCTGTGCACGTAGGTGTAATCCCACTCCTGCGGGCAGGGAGAGCGCGGTGAGGAGTGGGGCCGGGGGCTCGCGTGGGGCGCGCAACGTTAAACTTCTACAAGTAGCCAAAAGGAAGGGAATAAAAAAGATTCCTGAACCTTTCTTCAGAGCAGAAAGGATTTCCAGTGAAAAAAAACCCCAAAACCTAAAGCAAAGTGGATTTAACACGTTCTAATTTGCACATTTCCCAATTCTTGAATGAAGTGTTTCATTACCCCGCGAAGGACGCGGCGGCGAGGCCGGGGCGCGTGGGGAGGCGGCTTCTGCTAAGTGACATTTTTATGTTCTGCTAGAATTTGCAATTACTAAATGCTTTGAAAAATAATCCTTGGGGGATGCCTGCGAGGTTGTATCTCGCAGCTCCCAAAGCACAGAGCAGCCGTAACGGCGGGGCCGAGCGCAGGCACGGCCGGCAGCTGGGGCGGGGGGTTATCGCCTGCCCGGCAGGACACACGGACCCTTCGGAGCAGGACAGGGGGACTGGCGGGAGCAGGAGGATATAAACACAGGATCAAGTGCCCCTGGGAGTCACTGAGAGTCTTTTCTTTGGCGTGAGCCAGCTCTGGATCCGGCCGTGCCTGGGCTGGATCCAGTCCCTGCCGCGTCGCTGTGAGGTGTCCTTAAGTCACCCGTGCCCAGTTTCCAAAAAACCCTGCTCGTGCTTGACAAAGCCATTCCGAGGACCGCGTGTGCCTGAGGAAAGCACATCCCGTGTGCTTGTGACTCACTGAAGGGGGAAAAAGAGACCAAGCATTACCGTGCTGTGACACCTGCCCCGAATGGAGCAGGGGCTGGGATGGGGACAAGCATGGAGGGACCCTTGTCCCTGCTGCCAGACCCCAGCATGCCAACCCTGGAGCCCCACGCCTGAGCTGGGCTTTGTGCAAGGCCAGATGCAGCCCAGTGGTGTGGAGGGGGAGGTTTCCTCTCTTGGTGATGTCCCTTACACCTCATAAAGCCAGGGAGGGTGAGTGTGCACACAGGTACCTCAAAGAAGAACCTCAGCATCAGCGCCAGCGCCCCGAAACAGAAGCCAGGACCGATCTGTTGGGTGTAGACGCTCTTGTCAGGGTAGAGCCCTTTCTTCTCCTTCATCTTCTGCAGCTGGGAGGAAGGAGAGAGCACACCAAGTGTATTCACCTGGATTTAGCTGGCTGCTCCACCCTCATTCCTCGTAATAATACTGGATTTTTGTAATATTCAGCCCCAAAGCCAGCTCAGGGAGCGTGTGCCCTCACAGACCCCGTCTCTGGGAGAGCAGATCCCAGCACAGCATCTGCAGACTGGAGGCTGCAGGGTGCTCCCGTGCCTCGGTCTCCTCCTTGCCCGTCCCCTCCCCATGGTGGCCACTTGCTTTTAGTGCTGGCTTAGTGACAGTTTGGAATTGGGATTTGCACCACTGTATTTCCACCGTGTTTGGCATCATCTTCCTGCAGTTTTTATCCCATCACTCCTTGCCCACTCCTGCCAGTGGCTTCCCCACCCCGCTCCCAGCTGGGTCCCAGTCTGTGCTGTGAGTGGGGCACAGACTGCAGCTCTGTGCCCAACTGTCCCAGCTGGATTCAGGCAGACTGCAGACAGATTCCTCCCCACTTTATCACCGTGTTTTATCCACATCTTCCCCGGATCTGGTGCAGTTTACCAGATCCCTCTGCCTCTGAGTAGCTGTAAAAACTCCATAAATACATTCCTCCTGATTAGAAATTCAGGGACAGGAGATGTGGTAGATTGCTCAGACCGATCGAATCTGGCATTTATCACCAAGGCTGCTGTCTGCCTGCCTTCTGCTCGGGTTAAAGGAGAAATCACAGTGAGATTGAGAGCTGGGTCTCGAGGAAATCACTGGTTGGACCCCTCCATGCAGGGTTCAGCCCTTTGCCCGCCAGGAGCACCCCACCAAGGTGCCCTGCCCCACGTACCCATTTGACAGTGATCACCAGCACGGCCGTCCCGATGGGGCCCGAGTAGACGCCGTAGCCCCAGCGGTCGTGGTAGATCCTCACGGCGATGGTGAGGACCCCGAACATGATGAACGTCGATCTCTTGGGCTCATCAAACTCTGCCAGGGCTGAGGGACCGAGCACAGGGAGCGTCAGCTCACACCCCCCTTTCCCAGCTGCTCCCCTAAAGCCTTCCTGGGCTCTGTCCCACCTGCCTGGGGACCCTCAGCCTTCCATCCGTGTCTGGTTTGTCCTTCTTGTGCCACACTGCTGGGGAAACTGAGGCACATGGGGGCAAAGCAAACAATCCTGAGGCATCTGAGCGGTGGGTCCAGGAGCTGATTTTAGGGGGTTTATTTCAGTGTTGCACGGGGAAGCTTAAAGGAGATTCCCTACCCAGAGGAGCTGTGGCTACCCCATCCCTGGAAGTGTTCCAGGCCAGGTTGGACTGGGCTTGGAGCAACCTGGGATAGTGGAAGTTGTCCCCACCCATGGCAGGAGGTGGAATGAGACGATCTTTACAGTCCCTTCTGACTTTAAACCACCCCATGATTCTATGACTTCCCTTTTCCTTGACCCGGAATTCAGAGGCGACTGCAAAGACCCTCACGCCCAGTGAGCCCCCAGTCATCCCCTGGGTTCATCCTGCATCTCCAGCCTTCCCAAACGTGCCAGCTCACTCTGGCACAGGCTCCACCACCCCAGAGCAGTGGGACTCCCCCGCCGGAGCGATGGGGTCCCGGCTGCCCGGCACCTGCCCGGGGTTTGCAAGCTGGAAGTCACCAGCATGAGTAAATTATTAGAGGCTTTTGTTTAGCACAGAATGGGGTAATAACTGATAAAAGTTATGGATCCCAGTGGGCTCCGTGCCTTTCCAGCTTGCACAGCTGTGTTATGGCTGTCCTGGATTTGCATTCCGGGAAGTTTGCCCGAGGGTCTGCGTCCGCACATGTGCGCTCGGGCTTTACAAGCCACAGCGAGAGGCTTCCCTGGGCTTCAGTCACCACACCTTCCATGTCCTTGGATCGTGCTTTTATAGGGAGTTTGGCTAAGGGATAATGTCCGCATTTTAATCTCTGTTTTTTCCCAGCGGGTCAATATTTCAAACCTCGTAGTCCAGGATTTGTATTTTTTTGTGAGGTTTTTGAATGCGGTAATGAAGCAATCAAGTTGAATTTTGCTGCAAGGAGCCAAAGTGTCTGGATCAGCTCTGACCTACCCTGACACTGCTGTTATCCACTGAAAATGCCCTTTGGAAATGATTTACCTCGTTGCCTTTTCTAGCTGAGCAGAAAGAGCACTGAGCTGCCCTGAGCAGAGGGGGAGCCCCCTTGGGACTCGCATTTTGAGGGGACAGAGCCATTTCTGAGGGTAATATTTTCCCCACACATTTCTCCCTGCATGGAGAATTTATCCTATTGCATGCCCTGGAAGGAGGATGCTGCTGCATCCCCACAGGATGGATCTGCCCAGCTGAGGGGTGTTACCCCAGCTCGTGCTGGGCTCAGAGGCTGCAGGAGCCCCCATCCCAGCTGGAGGTCCTGCACCATCCCCGGAGCCCTGGGGGGCAGAGGGGAAAGTCCTGTGGGCATTTTGGGGCTGTACGTCAGAGTGCTGAGCCCAGCTCATCGTGGGGAGAAATGGGGACTCTGTCTGGACTGGGCACTGGTTAGAAATGGTCTGAATTTTTGAGCAAAACCTTTGCTGTTGGAATATCTCTCTCCCCTGAACCTGCTGTCTTCTCCCTCCAGCAATACTCACATCCTTCCAAAAATCATGGTGACAAAATGGGAAAATGGTAAGTTTGAACTTTTTGTCTTTCTTGTATTTTGTTTTCCATTTCTATTATATTTTGTTTCGGTGGCAAATAAGGAACAAAACGAGGAAAAAGAGAGTGAAGCGAATGTGGGAAAAGGAAAACTGAATAAGAGGGCAAGGGGTGGGATTTATAGTAAAAAGGAAGTGAAATAAATTTCTGCTTTTTCTAAGCAGATCTAATATTCCCATCAGCCCAGCCCAGGCTTTTGATAAACCAGGAAGTTATATTTGTTTTGACTAAACCACTTTGAGTCTCATGCTACCAAGGGAAGTGGCAGATTCTGCATTTCTTAGCGCCCCTAAGTGAGGCAAGAAAAGCTGATGGGCCCAGTATGGGGAAAACGAGGAGAAATGGGAAATTCCCTGGTATATGAGGTTTCAAACTCAGTCATCTCACAGCCTTGCCTTGCCTTGAACTGCAGCACAAGGCTGCCAGAGTGTTATTGTCACTTGAGGCAGATAATCCTGCTGTTGTAAGGATGTGGGTGAGCTGCTGCAGGCAGAGGAACATCCCACCAACATCAACACCAACACCAACACCAACACCAGGTGCCACAGCTCTTTATCCCCAGGAGCAAAATGTCCCCAGCCACCACTCAGGATGATGCCTTATGTTTTAGCTTTTATATTTTCCAAATTCTGCATTCCCAGTGTGTAACTCTGCAGTGTCCTGCAGCCTGGGAGCTGCTGCTCTCTCATGCTGAGACAGACAGAACAAAGCCTCTCCAGGCTGCTCTCCAAGGACACCCAGCCCGGCCTAGGCCCAAAATGTGTAACCCAGCATCTTGAGAAGGGGGGCGAGCTGAGGGGAAATTCCATCAGTAGCTAAAGTTGAATTGGTGAAATTGGGTTGAGATGCAAATGGAGCAAAGCTCTAAAAGTGTGAAGAACTCGTGACTCGGGGTCCATCTTGGGTGCAGCCTTTGGCCTGCCCAGGGTGTGCCTCTGAAGGCCTTTCAAATAAATATCCACCTTTATTCCCTCACTCCTGTCCAGTCTCTGTTTCTAGGTTGGCCTCTTTAGGCATCAAGGACAGTTCCATGTCTGGATCCCACCAATTATAATGGCTTTCCAAGGTGTTAATGATCCAAAGCTGGATTAATCCATAGCACAGACTGACTTCCACAAAGGACAATTTCAGTGGCAGCTCAGGTGGAGCTCAGAGGGAGCAGCATTCCTGGGCACTGTCCCCACTGACTGTCCCCACTGACTGTCCCCACTGACAAATCCAGCCCTTCCTGCCAGTGCTGGAGCTTTCAGGAGCCACGACAGACCAGTTCTTACCCATCAGGGACACCCAGATGGACAGGGCTGTTCCGTAGATGCTGAAGTACTCCAGGATGTCGTAGCGCATGAAGCACAACACTGATAACCCGGGGCCGTCACAGACGTGGTAAAACTGTTTAAAAAGAAAAAAAAGTATTAGAAAACCAGTTTTTTACCCACAGACCAGTAAGGTAAAGGCTCTTATTAGCTAGTTTGAAATTGTGTAGCTGCTGAGAGAACAGCCAGCCAGGCCAGAACAGTGTCAGCTACACCAGGATGGCTGATATGCAGTAATGGATATATTTGAGTGATAATGTCATCGTTCCCAGTTGCAAATTGCCCAAGAATCAGCATTCTTCTCTCTTAGTACAAACTAAGACAGGCTTTAATTTGCCTCTTGGCCAGAATTTGCAATCTGATGACCAAGCTGCTTTGAGCCGGGCGCTGGGGGATGGCCTCTCCAGCCGAGGGAGGACTCTGGGGTTGTGGTTTTAATTGCGAAAGATTCTTGTAAAACAATTCAAAATGAGTGTCCCGATGAAATGTGTATGGATGCCAGGTCACTGTCCAGGCTAAACAGGGTTTATATGGCCAGACTCTGAATACTGGGGAATTCACTCATTAGTGCATTCCCTTGAAAACCACCGGTTCCTGCCCATTAGCTCATTGATTAGGTTACTTGCAAAAAAACCCCATTGTCATGCAACATCAACACAGACCAGCCAAGAGACATTTTCCAGTGCAACCAGAGGAATGCTCCCAGTTCTCTGGCTCTTTCCTTTTCCTGCCAGCCCTCAGCCCTGCAGGTTTTGCAGTGGCAGCACCAGCGAGCTCTGCTGTTCTGAAGAAGTCCCTTCTCCCCTTGGCAGGGCGCCCTTGGAACACCGTTCGCTGTCACGGCCCGGTGGGGATGCTGAGATTATTTATAATGGGAATTGCTGCGAGCCCTCTGGCTCGCTGCAGCTTCTAGAAGAGATTGCACCACAGCCGTAATTCTTTTCCCTGCTTGAGATTGGGCTCGGGGAGTCTGGAGCCGGGGGAGGGGGAAGAAAGGGTGGAAGACAAAGAGTGTGTTCCTGGCCGGCGTCGTGGCACTTGTCTGCCGTGGCCATGTGCTGTCACTGCTCTGCTCAGCTCTGCTGCTGCAGGAGGAGTGGGATGCTTCAAGAAAGGCAGCAGTAGCAGCAGCTGCTGCCCTTCCTACCCCCTCCCCACCACGCTGGCAGCTGCCTCTTCTCCTTTCCCTTCCTTCCCTTTCCCACTTTGCCTCTCCAATCTCTTCGGAGAGGACCTGTTCCACCTCCCGTCGGAACACGTGCCAATTTTCCTACTGACTCCTTGGGGAGGCGGAGCAGACACAGACCCAGTGCAAAATGAAATTGTAGATGTCTGGCTTCCCTGGGGAGCTGGGCCGGGGGGCTCAGGGATGTTTTTATATTAACTGGTCCTGTAGTTTTTATAGAACTGGCAGAATTTCTCCCCCTGCATCATGCTTTAATCAGCTCAAATGGTCAGGGATGTTCTATGAATCCTTAATAGGAGAACAACCTGATTCTGAGCCCTGTGGAAGAGCTTTTCACACACAGAAGTTCCTCTATCCACCCCCTACCTCAGTTTCTCTGTACAAGGAATGTGCCAGCCCTCACGAGATGCCTTGAGATGGATGGGGATTAGTGGGAAATGCAATATCAGCTGGGCTGCTGAGCTGTTTCCTTCATATTCTTTAGCAGATCATTGCCATGCAGTCAAACAGGAGTTTTTTTTCCAGTGGGAATGCTGCTCTGGGTGCTCAGCTCGTGTCTGTATGGAGTCACTTAGCAGGGATACAAAGCCCAGGGCAGCACATGGCTGGGAGCAGGAATAGGAATATTTTGTATACGTACAGACGTTTTTCCACTTGTTATTTCCACACAAAGGAAGGCCAGGGAATCACAGCCTGGTGAAACACACATTCCAACCCACAAAGGGTTAATAATTATTTTTCTTAATAGCTCAGCAGCATGTTGTAGTCTCTCCTTTCCCAGTGCAGAAACTCCCCTGACTCCAGCATTGCTCCCATCCCCAGCTGGCAATTGCAAAATCAATAATTCGACTACTATGCGCTTTTGGCTAAAATGACAGAGGCAGAGTGAGAGATTCTGGAGGCAATTTAAAGCCCAAATTCAGCATGGCCACTTAGCAGCTGTAAAACAAAGAGCAAAGCCAGCTCCAAAGCATTGCAAATCAGTCAAGGCTCTTTGCACCCAGGTCTTCTCCCTAACCTCTAAGTCATCAAACACCACTAAATCTCTGTAAGGCCACACTGCAGGACATCCTAAACTGGAGAATCAGCTGCTCGGCACCACACACGGTGGGAAATAACTGAAAAGGGATATTTTAGGAGTCGTGCTGGCTGGTGTTGGGTGAATCAGCTTCTCAGCGGTACGGGGTGCATTTGTGGGGATAAAACATGCAGGGAGAGGGGAAACTGGTAACTTCTTACCGCCACGAAGAACATGGTGAAGAAGTAAACCATGGCTTCCATGTGGAAACGCCGCTTGGCTGCGATGCTGATGGTGGGGAGGAAGACCAAGGAGCTGAGGGTGGGCAGGAGGAGCTTGGCCACCAGCGAGCCCATGGGTGCCTCGTGGGCCTGGGAGCAGGGTGTCTGTGAGCTGGGCAGGAACGGTGCAGAAAGCAGCCTGGGGAGGGTGCTTTAACATTTAAATGCCCTGCGTGGCAGGAGGGCTGCGGGCAGGGAACAGCTGCCACCGCCACAGCCGCCGCCTTCGCTCCCCTCTCATCCCGAATTCTTGACGCAGCCGGCGGCTCCGGGCAGCAGATGCTCTGCGCCCCCAAAACAGTCCTGGGTGTTTCTAAAGGAGCAAAAGGGAGTATTGTCCTTGCACGCCTTGTGCTGGGTGTTGGATTCATGGTGGATGAGGACTGTGGGTTTGCTTGCTCCTCATAGGGACATCCCACCCCTGCTTCCCGCTGCCCCCGTGCCGAGCCTGGGTCAGTTCAGCAGGGAAAATCCATCCTCTTTCGTCATGAAGCGGAGGGGCAGGCACTGATCTGTCCGCTCTGGTGGCCAGGGATAGGAGCTGGGGCTGTCCTGTGCGGGGCAGGAGCTGAGCTCCATGATCCCTGTGGATCCCTTGCATTATTTTATTATTCTCTGCTCTGCACTTCCACGAAGGAAGAACTGGTGTGTGGCAGGCACCAGGGCTTTTCAAAACAGTGGGATGTATCCTATTACCTTTATGTACTTGAGAAGCACACACCAAGCTCCAAACCTGCCCTTTATTTCGGGGGCACACGAGGAGTGGGTGCAGACATGGAGGAGCTGGTGTGGCACAGCACCCAGCGCCTGCTGCCAGCGCCTACGTGCCCTCGGTGGAGTTCAGCGCACTCAAATTTCCCAGCCGTGCCCTCAGCCTTTGCAGCCTGGCCACCTCCAGGAGTTCTGTCTGAAATTCAGGAGCCGAGCGTCTCCGGGCTGGAGGAATTTGAGCGGATTGTCGTGCGGCGCAGGAAAGCTGGAGGAAAGGAAACCAAAAGCCAAGCGGCGTTTGGGCTGCTAATCCACTCAGTGGTTCTCTCTTTTACTATGACTTTTTATTATATCGCTGCTGCTCCCCCCCTGCGTTAATATCTTTTCCTTGGAGCCTCGCAGGGATTCTCGGCATCCTTTTCGGCACAGCTGTTCCCGGGACACGGGGAGCAGGAATGCTACGCTTGAGCAAGCGCCTTTGTGGCTGCGGCTTTGGGGAGGAGGGTGGGAGCTGAGATAGGAGCCACCATTTGTGGGGCTGATAGGACGGGCTCGCCTATCCCCCGGGAGGGGGGCTGGGGGGAAGACAGGCATGCACGGATAAAAAACCCTCTTTAAGCCACTGCAGTACGTCGGAAAAGGCTCTGGAGGGGGAGTTGGTGTGTGTCTGTGCGGGGAATGGCACAGAGCGTTAAACACTGACTCCGTGCCGAGAGCCTTCCCCGGGGCACGGCTCGGATGAGCTGGGTAGGGCTCCCGGTTTTAGCTGATACTGCAGGAGCCATCCGCATTCCCTGGCTGGCTGCAGGCAGCATCCCTCCGCGGGATGCTGCCCACACCACATCTCCAGCCGCCCTCCTGCCTGGGCAGGCTATAAACTTACCACAAAACTCTGCAAAACTGAATCTTGACCAGTAAATGTTGAAAAACTCTGGTGTCCCTATTTACTGTGAAAATGAATCCCTCCAAGGCAGCACATAAATACCCTGATGCTCCCCAGGTGTCCAGCCCTGAGCTGAAAGCAGAGCTCCAGCACATCCCAAAGTCCCCTGCTCCTTTTCTGGGCCATATCCTCAGATGAATCCATTATTCTGTGTTATTCCTGCATGGACCAAGGAAGGTGCTGGGGGGCACAGCAGGGCATGTCCTCAGGGGGGTTTTGAGCAGATTTGGGGTTAACAGGTTGCACAAACCACTCTGGATTCCTGGCTGTGAAAACATCATCTGCCCTGCTTTTGTGGCCATGAGGTGGGGGTGCCAGAGAGGTGAAAGCACAGCTCAAAACCTGCTGCTGAGCACAATCCTCCCCGTGTGGGTGCAAAGCAGCCCTCACACCACTCGTGAGGACACAGCAGCTGTGCAAGGACGTGCAAGGGAGGTGGTTGGGCACAAGGCAAACGCCATCAGGTGAGAAATACCATCGGGCAGTTGTTAAATACATCCCCCTCACCCCCAGCCTTTGCCCAAAACCCAGCTGGCGCCCACTGGAAAGGAAACCCCGTTGGCTGCTGGATGCAGCAAGTGCCAGCTGTGGCAGGCACTCCCCGAGCAGGGAAGTGCTGGAGCTCTCAGGAGCACGAAAACATTCCACAGGTTGTTGGGGTTTTATTCTTTTTTTTTTTTTCCTTTTCTCCCAGCTGCACACCCCGGGCTGGCGCTTGGGTCACAGCCAGCGCTGTAGGCACGGGGGGGGAAAAACCCCCAGCGGGTTGCACACGTGTTTCAGCTCTTATTGAAAAAGAGCCCCCAAAATAAACGGGGAGGAGAGGGGCAGGCAGGTGGCGAGCTCCTGGCGGGAGCTGCTGCTGCTTAAAAGGTCTTTGTTCAGGCTGCGAACGCTGCGGTGCAGACGTGGGTTGGGCAAACCTTCCCGGGAAGGAACCCAAAAAACAAAGGGCCAGCACTTTGTTCCTTCTTTCCCCAACAGGTAGGAAATGGAGAAAGAGCAAATTTTAGCTCCTGCGTTTAAGCGCTGCTGGAACGGGGATTTTCAATCTGCATTCCACAGGGCTAATTTCGTGTGGACCGGCGTGCACGCAGGAACGGTGATATATATGGCTGAAAAGTGGCTCCCCGATGCCAAACCCAGGTTCTGGTATGCTGTCCTGGATCCTTCCAGGGTAACATTAACCATGGCTTTCTGCAAGCACTTCTACCCTTTCAACTCAGACATTGCAGCGAAGGAAAGAGACACAGAGAGTTTTGTTTTATTTTTAATATGAGGGTGATGGTTTGAAAGCGGTGTGTGTTGGAACGGGGGATGAGGGGGCTGTGCCAGCTGAGAGTATCAAGAGTATTTTCTCCTTGGGATAAGTATGGGATGATCTTTCATCTGCCTGTGGTGTAGACTGGGTCGGAATTGAAACCTGCTCTGTGCGTGTCACCAGTCCCTGCCAGGCTGGAAATGCTGGTGACAGTGACCCAAAAACAAAGAGTGAAGCTGCAGTTCCACCTGGGGTTGCAGTTTGAAGGGCTGCGATGCTACAAAGGGTTTTTTACCACTCCCATCGCTTCAGAGTTGATTTTTTTCATCCCCACAACCCTTCAACTTGTGCACTCTGATGGTGAGAAGCTGGGTGGTGGCCTGGTCTCATCAGGTTGATGTGGCAGAGCCCTGAGGAGCCCTGAGCAATCTGACCAGCACAGAACCACCCAGTTTGCAGAGATTTCCTCTCTTTTTTTGGATCAAGAATCCTCCTGGTGTGGAAGCACAAGAGGAGCAGCCCCAGGGTACAAACCCTGCCCAGCTGGAGAAGGGATGGCAGCAGCACCTGGATAAAACACCTCTCCCCACCCACTGCTGCCTCTGCTCAGGGATGGAGGTGAGATCCTGATGTGGGGAGCATTTTCTGGCCAGCTGGAACCCAGACAGGGGCCCTGGCACCAGGGAAAGGAGCCCCACCAAGGCAGAGCCACCAGCTGTGCCCGAGCCCTCGCTCGGCCGCTGCTGCAGCCCCAGCTCCCATCACCCGGGCCCAGCCCTGCCAAAGCACCTGCATCCTTCTCGTTTTATTAGTGGAATAAATTGCCACTTAAAATACCCATTATCCCCAAGGCCTGGCCCCATTTGAGGCAGCTTTAGCTGAATATTTAGCCTTTAAAAAAAAAAAAAATCCCCCTTCCTGTCTCCCTGTTGAATAAACCTATTATGCATATTCCTCACAGGTATCCCTGCTGCTGTTTTCCTTAGGGTTTTTTCACTCTTCCTTTTCCTCTCTACCCTGTCATGGCCCATGACAAGCATGTCACCATTAATGATAAGGACATCTGGTTTCTTGTCACGGATTTTCCACCGTTCCTACCTTTGGGGTGTCCTGGGGTGGCCCCCCACTGCCAAATTCATGGAGGCAGTGCAGGGGTTTATTGCTCATTTCATGGTGTTTAACGGGGTTTTTTTTTACAGTCATAACTTCTGGAGCCCAGTAACGACGTTGAGGGTCTCAGCTCTCACCGCGTTGGTCTGAAAAATGTCATTTTCTGCAGAGAAACGCTTGAAGCTGCGATGCTTCAAGGCTCAGAATCCAAAAAGGGAATGAAACCAGTCTTGGGGTTTTTGGGGAGTCTGACTCACAGATTTTGAATGCCTGTGGTTGGCAGGGCTGCATAGCTGATGGCCCTCAGCACAATACTTCTCAACCTCCATGTCAGACTCATTCCACGCAAAGAAAAGCCTTTGTACTTTTTTTCTTCAATCTCTGCATAGCTAAAATTTCGACCCGAGCCTGACTGGTCTGGAAGCTCCTCCAGGTTCTTGAAGGAATGTGTGCAACCTTTGGGGACAGGTAAAATTAAAGTCTGCCCAGAAAAAAGAGGCTCTCAAAGCCATTGAAACTCCACAGCCGTGACCGTACCTGGGGTCACCGCGGTCGCTCGTGGCTTTCAAACTGCCCAGAGATATTTTTCACAGGAATCTGATGGCCAGAGCAGCTCGGTGCCTTGGGCTGGTTCAGTTTAACTCGACGTTTTGCAAATCTCCTCGGATGAAAGGCTCACGCTAACGTGGCATAAATCAGCCTGGTCCCCAGCGTGTGGGGACACGCAGGGATGAGCTGCCTTGCCCAACACGGCGCCGCAGGTCACTCTGCAAGGGAGCAGCCCTGCAGAATGCTTCTTCTGCCTCTAAAGAACACTTCTTTAGAAGCTGACCTAAATATTTTGGTCTCCTCTCGCTTGTTTTAGTTACCCAGTGGTGGGCCACAGCTGCAGCTCTTGGCTGCCGAGGGCTTTTTGGGGGGTTTTGATCCCCTTGGCAAAGTTCTGGTCGAGCAGGGGCCTCACGCACTCCGTAGATGGCTTAAATCTGCCCGTGCCACACCAGCCTGGCCTGGAAATAACTGGTGTAGCTGTGCAGAGGTGTCAAACAAATGCATTACTTTGGCAGTCAGGTTTAAAAAGGAAGAGAACCAATCAGTTGTTTCATTTCTGGGGGAAGATGGAGCTGCTGGGGTGTCCTGGGTCAACATACTCCTGACCACGCTCACGCTCCTGAACCTGGGCAGGAATTTTGGGGGGCCTGGCTGCAGCAGAGCCATCCCATCTGCTGTGCCAGCCCAAAGGCTGAGCCAGGAAAGGGTTGATTTGGCTGGGAAAGTGGTGCTGGAACTCCATATC
Source organism: Pachycephala philippinensis (assembly GCA_013397055.1). Classification (NCBI taxonomy): domain Eukaryota; kingdom Metazoa; phylum Chordata; class Aves; order Passeriformes; genus Pachycephala; species Pachycephala philippinensis. Next base: position 87,409 of record VWZT01012002.1, read on the forward strand.
CATGGCTCTGGCTCACCAAGAGCAGCTCCTGTGGTACTGAGCTCATGGAGAACTTGTTCCAGGGATGTGCTCGGGGCTCAGGGGTGCTGGGTGTCAGCTCCAGCGGGGCCAAGGGCTGGTGCTGGATGGGAATGTGTCCTGCCATGGGAAGCTCAGAGAGGAGGTCAGTGTGTCCTGCCTGGATCAGAGCTTGCTGTCACTCTCTGCTCTCAGCCAAGGAGGGAGCTCCCTCTGCCCCAGTGAAAGTGCCCCAGCAAAGGGATGCCCCAGCCCTCCTTTCCTAAAGAGGCCAACCTAGAAACAGAGACTGGACAGGAGGAAGGGAATAAAGGTGGATATTTATTTGAAAGGCCTTCAGAGGCACACCCTGGGCAGGCCAAAGGCTGCACCCAAGATGGACCCCGAGTCACGAGTTCTTCACACTTTTATAGCTTTGCTCCATTTGCATCTCAACCCAATTTCACCAATTCAACTTTAGCTAATGATGGAATTTCCCCTCAGCTTGTCCCCCTTCTCAAGATGCTGGGTTACACATTTTGGGCCTAGGCCGGGCTGGGTGTCCTTGGAGAGCAGCCTGGAGAGGCTTTGTTCTGTCTGTCTCAGCATGAGAGAGCAGCAGCTCACAGGCTGCAGGACACTGCAGAGTCACACACTGGGAATACAGAATTTGAAAAATATAAAAGCTAAAACATAAGGCATCACCCTCGGTCCCAATCTTGCAGAACCCCGATTTCCTCTGCTCAGCTGAGCATCCCTGGCTCCTGCCAGCAGCACCAGTGCCCAGCCCAGAGCTTTGTTGAACTCCTTTCAGCCAAGGAAACTCCTTTCCTCCACAGGCACTTCTCCGGCCAAACCAGCAGCCAGTCGCCGGCAACACTCCCCCGACTGGAGAAGGTTATTTTGGAGTGTCTGTCGCTGGTTTTTTTGCACTCTGAATCCTGCACGGCACCGGTTTGGGATGGAAAAGCCTGGCAGCTGCCTGGGGCAGGGCTGCTCTGAGTCCCTCGGGGTGGCTGTCGGGGCAAGAGCCCAGTGTCCTGGGGCACGGTCGGGAGGTGAATGCCCAGCACCCAGATTGAAGTGCAATCCACTGAACGCACTGAAGTGCAGGATGCAGGGAGCAGAGCTGGATAAGAGACTCTCATCCAAACCCTAAATTTCCCTGGGAAAGTCCAACACGAGCCCTCAGCGGCCGTCCCGGGTGGGAAAGCCTCTCGCTGTCCATGCAGGTGCATCTTGTCTCAATTTACTGCAAGCCCAAAAGCAGTAAATAACATCTGCAAATCATTCCGAACGCTCCTGCCAAAAACCGGGAGATAAAACCCGCTGTTGTCTGAGCCCGGCCAGCCGGGATGAGCGCTGTACCTGCGGCAGCGGCACCCACGGCCCCGGGGCTTGGGGGACAGCGCTGTCGCTGGGCGTTTTGGGGTGGCAGGAGCTGAAGCTGCGGGATTTGGCTGGCGTGAAACTCGTGTTTGGGATCCGCTCTCTGCTGCAGTTTGTTTTCGGGGTTGGTTCTGCTCGCATCGAGGCGATGGCATCGCTCCTGCTGATTTCACGGGGCCGGGCCGGGGCTGCGTAAGCTGCGCTGCCGCGGCCAGGGATAACACCGTGATTTATGGGAGCAATCAGTTGCCACTAGGAGCTGGTTAGGAATTTTCCGATGAAACGGGGATTGCGTCAGAAACCGCTGAGTCATCTCAACTGTTTCATAAAAAAAAAAAAAGTATATTAAAAAAAAAAAACCCTTTGGCTTTGATGAACTTTTGGTGAAGCACAGACTGAATGTGTCTCGCCTGCTGCCAGCTCCCCCAGCCCTTGCCTCAGCATCAGCATTCCCACCCTCTGGCGTTCCTGCTCCAGCCTGGGGCATCCCTGCAGCAGGACGGGGAGCGGGGTCACCCAGAGATGGCATCTCCTGGGGTGCCACCTCCTGCCCAGCCCCGGGGCTGGGGGGATGCCGGGGCTCGCAGGGACCCAGGCTGCTCTGGCGTTTGCAATGTGAAATAATTCGATGCTTTTAAAACCTCTCGTGTTCAGACTTTTCCCTCCTGGTTGTTCCAAAACGGAAAGGGTTTTCTCCTGCATGTCTCGGGCTGGGATATTTTGAAATGCAGGAGTTGGGTGAACTCAAGTGCTAAATTTTCCCAGTGTCCTGGTCACAGCCAACCGATGGAAAATTGAAAGTTGCAAATCAACCTGGCTGGGTAAATTAGAACAGGCTGGCAGACATTTAGCCAAACAGAAAAGGAGACTTCATTTCCCATGTAAATTTTTTGGGACGGATCCTCTGTCACACAGACATCCCTGGGAGGACTGGGTCCAAATTCACAATGCCATGATTTCTGCGGGATATTGGGAGCTGTGCAGGACGCTGTGCCCCGTGGTGGGGGGACAGTCACCTCGGGGCCCTGCAGATGGGTGCTCCTGGCCTGTGGCAAACGGTGCAGGGCTGAATGTTGCCACCAAAGGCCAGGAGCAGCCAGCAGGACAACCTGCAGTGATGGCCTTGAGCGCAGTGCCCTGCTGGGAGCACTGGTTTTACCCTGAGCAGGGCAGGTCTGCGAGGGAAGGAGGAAAGGCTGGAGCTGAAGCATCTCTGGTGGAACGCAGGAATCGTGCAGGTGGGCAGCTCAGAGCTGGGACATTCCTGGGATGTGCACAGGAATGTGTGTCACCACATTTGACACGTGCAGACCTCAGAGAACAGACAGATACATCATATATTATATATCAAATACAGGTTGCACACACTGTAGCTGTGGCCTTCTTCCCCCACAAGCTTTTCTCCCTGACACACAAGCACAGGTCAGACACAATCCGTGCGCGGCTGTCGCTGAGCCAGGGGGTTTGTCCCCATCCAAAATGGCTCTTGACGAGCCCCAAACCAATTTTCTGCCCCCATTTCCTGCGTGGCAGAAAACAGTTTCAAGCAGCAAGACTGGCACCGAGCTTTAGCAAACGGCACCAAAAGCACAGGACCCTGAAGAGTTGGTTCATTTTTCAGCAGAAAGTGAAATTAAAAGCCTGGCAGACCGTATCCAGCCATCCCCCCGGCCATCCCAGAGGCAGGATGTGGCTGCACAATGCCCGTGGAGGTAGTGGGAGTTTTTTGGTGGCCCGCGATGATGGGATGGGCAGAGGGAAGGAGGCAGCAGGTACCGTTCTCCCGCCCGAGAAGGGGAGCGCAGCATCCTCCGGGGGGTGCCAAGGGATGGGCAAGTGCAAGATCCTCCTGGGGGTCCTGGGGAGGGGAGCGCAGCATCCTCCGGGAAGGACCGGGGTAGGGAAGTGCAGCATCCTCCCTCGGATCCCGGGGAGGGGAGGGCGGCATCCTCCCGGGGATGCCCGGGGAAGGGGGAAAGCGGAGCATCCTCCCGGGGGGGCGAGCGGAGCATCCTCCCGGGGGGGCGAG
>VWZT01012002.1:90968-108967 GCA_013397055.1 Pachycephala philippinensis
AACCGGCTGGCGGCCGCGGGCCGGCGCCGGGGGAGGCGAGGGGTTAACCGGGGTGGGGGCATCCCGGGCCGAGAGGTGTGAATTCCGCCCGCTCTCCCCCCTGCCTCCCCCCCGTCGCCGCTATAAGAGCGGCCGGCGCGGGCTGGGGGGAGCCACTGCGGCGGCTCCTCCTCGCTGGAAGCCCCGGCGCTTTTGGCTGCCCTTTGAAGTCGGAGAGGGAGAAGGAGGGAGGGAGCGTCTGGGGCCGCCGCTGCTCCGCTCCGCGCCGCCGNCCGCATCCCGGCCCCGCATCCCGGCCCCGCATCCCGGCCCCGCATCCCGGCTCCGCATCCCGGCTCCGCATCCCCGCCCCGCATCCCGGCTCCGCATCCCCCTCCCGCATCGCCCGTGCGGGGCTGCCCCGGCAGCGGCTCCGCGATGCTGCTCGGCGACATCCCTGCCCCCTCCCTCGATTTTCCCTTCATTGAAGCACGCAGCCCCGAGCGCCTGTAGGATAAACTCCGAGCGCGCTCTGGTATTGGCTTCGAGTCAGGAGTGTCTGGGAGCCTTAATGAGAACCAAGTGTAAGGCAAGGCTCAGCCACCTGTCCGCGGGATCCCCGGCCAAGCGCTCCGGGCTCCCATTAATCAATGGATCTGCCTCTTGGAAAGTCTCTTTAGCATGCTGGACCTCTCCCCCAGGGCGATTGCAGAGCGGATTTGGGGACCTGGAAGCCCTCTGGTAATTTTTTCTAAGCCAGGCAGCAGAGCAGGGCTGGTATTGCCGGCAATTCTGCGATTTCAAAACCGCTACAAAAACCTTTGCAAGGAGAAAAAAAACCCCAAAACTGAACACAAAAAAAAACGGGTAGGAAAGAAGTTCTTTATATTGCAGGTCTGCAGTCCTGCCCTCCCTCCCCAGGAGCAGCACCTCTCCCACCCCCCTGCTTCCCGAAGATACTGTCTAGCTGCTTTTCAAGGGAAATTAGCTTAGGGGAGGATATTTTTTCTTTCTCTTCCTTACAGACATGAGCTGCTTTGATTGCCTGGAAGCATGATTTCCTGAAACCTGCTCCTTTCTGGCTCTTGCAGGGAGGTTCACAATAAAACGTATTGTGGTTTTGAGCTGGGTTTCATTTAAGAAAATGCCATTCGGGGTTATTCTCTTTCATGAGGCAGATGGAGAAAGAGATGAAAGGCGGACACTTGGGATACTTCATTTCTGCTCTTTAATTGTGGGTCGTGTCTTTTCTATAAGGACAGGCAAGGTCTTCCCTGGGAACCGAGGGGAATTGGAGTGGAATAAATGAAAAAAGGAGAAATAATGGCTGTTAATTGCATTTTTTTGTTTTTGAAGCCTTTCAGCTCATTCTTCCAGCAGCGGTCCTGTAAATGGGGATATTTAAATGCGCTGCTTTTATAGATCCAGGAACACTTCTGGTTACTCACTGTGCAGAGCTCGCTTCGGTGTAAGCCAGGCTCCCTTCCAAGACAGGCTTGGAGTGGTGTCAGGTGCAGCCACTGCAAACCAGTGCAAAGTTGTGGCTTGACAGATAAAAACCGAGCTGGGAAGTGAACCTGTACCATGTTAACACTCCCAATAATTAAATAAAACTTCAGGCTCCAGCCCCTGCAGTCACTGGTGATCGGTGTCACCGAGTTGAGCGGGAATGCTGGAGCTGTGGAATCCAGGAAAGCAGCCCCTGCTGCTGGTCATGGGGCTGGGTGGGAGCTGTGCTCAGTGCAGTGTTTGGTTGCTTTCTAGGATGAAGATACCCAAGTGGAGGTGGAGCAGCATCTCCATCAGCACTCAGCTGCAGCTGAAAGGTGCCCTGGCCCTTCTGCTTGTGGGCAACGTTGTCTTTGTCATAGCTCAGGTAAGGCTGTCACGTTCTTGGGGGTCTCTGGGCTTTAAAATGCTCTGGTGCCTGGGATGGGAACCCCCTGGGCTTGAAGAGCTGCTCTGTGCGTGCACCAGCTCTCCAAAAATTGTGAGGACTTATGATTTGCCTTAACTCTTTAGTCTGGGTTTAACCTAAGTTGTGCCTTCCATGGCTCAGAGCATTCACAGAGCATTTCAAGCACTCTGAAAGGCTGTGCTCTGCTCTTGGGTGAGCATCACTCCTGGCTCCCTGCAGTGGCTGGAGCTTTAATTTGCTTTGCATGAAGTATTTGCAGTTCCTTTGCCCTCTGATGCGGGGTCCCAGTCGGGGGTGGGAGCTGGGGGTGTCAGGGACCCTCCTGAAGGGACAAACCTGTGCTTGCAAAGAGAGCACAGAGGCTCCTCCAGCCTGCTGGCACCCCCTGGCACCCACTGACGGGCTCTCCTGCTGCAGAGGGGTTTTGCAAGGGTTTGCTGAAGCTCCCAGTGGAGCTTTCAGCTGCAGCTGGCTCTCCAGCTCCCTGAATTCTCTGTGGAGCAAGAGTCAGAGAGCACCAAAAGTCTCGGAGAGTTTAGGGTTGTTTGGGAGCTCGGTTTTGCCAACTGAGCGAAACAATGAGAATTTCCTTTCCTGAGGAATCCCAAATATTGCCACTTCATTCCAATTTTGTAGTGAAAACACAATTGCAAGAATGCAGGAATGGAAACCTCAGGCTTGACCTCAGCTGGAGAAGGCAATGCCCGGGTCGAGCGGGGCAGGCTGGGAGGGGGGAGTGCCCTCAGTGTCCCGCCGCAGGCTCTGAGGTCTGGATGTGACTCCTGCTTCTCCTCCCTCCCCCGTGCTCCGGGCAGGACCTGACACAGACGTCCAACAGCCTGGAGGAGGGGTCGGATGTCACTGCTTACTGGTGGGGAGAGTGGACCAAGTGGACAGCGTGCACCAGGACCTGTGGGGGAGGTGTCAAATCGCAGGAGAGGCACTGCCTGAGGCAGAGGTACAGCACCCACGGGCTGGGGAGGGGGGTCTGCAGCTGGCTGACACTAAAGGTCATCACTCAGAGAGGAGAATTGATGGGAAGGTGTCTGGTAAAGCCTACTTGGGCAGGAGGTGATTCCCTGAGCGTCGGGCATCCCTGCCAGGAGCACCAGCTGAGGGATTCCTGGGCTGGCCCTGCAGTTCCTCCAGCAGGGATTGGTGCAGAGGGGCAGCAGACACAGCCTGAGCCCGCTCTCAAGGCTTTGGGGCACAGCAGTGAGGATGCCCTGGTGCAGGGCTGGTTGGGTACCCACTGATTCCATCTGCTTTGTGCCTGGCTCCGCCCTCTCTGAGTGCTGTGGTTGCCAAAAGCCACTTTGTAAACCCTGTCCCCATCCCGTAATACCTCCTGGAACAGTTGATGCAGGAGACAAAGCCACAGAGACCTTTGCTGCCAACTCCAGGGAGACTGACAGATCTCTGTGGCTCTGCTGTGTGGACACTGACCTTAGAGAGGCAGAGAGTAAATATATTTAAACCAGGGAAAATGATTTCTGCCTGCTGTCTAACCATCATTTCTTTATTCAGAAGGAAGTCAGTGAGTGGGCTGGCTAATAAAACTTGCACTGGAACATCCAAAAGATACCAGCTCTGCAAAGTCCAAGTAAGGATATCCTTTGTCTTGTTGGGAACACTCAGTGTGGAAATTCATGTATGGCATTTCTGGAGAGGGGGCACCATTTGTCCTGGAGCTGTCACCCTGTTGCCCCTTCCAGCAGTTGGGAGTTCCCTTCTTTGGTGCCCATCACCAGGGCCTGGGCTTCGAGCCTTTTGCCTCTTCTGGGGCCATAAAACCCAGAAAGCGACTCTGGCAACACTTCCCAGGGGGTTCCTGCAGTGGGGGGAGGAGGAGGAGGAGGAGGAGGNTAATGTATCCCATTCTAGGAGTGCCCTGTGAACGGAAGGAGCTTTCGAGAGGAGCAGTGCTCATCATTTAACTCCCATGTGTATAATGGCAGAACGTATCAATGGAAACCTTTATATCCTGGTAACAAGACATTCTTTGTGTGTTTCATAATGCTCGGCCAAATATTTTGATAGTTATGATGCTACAGCCTGCAGGAAGGCTCCTCCTCTGCTGTTTTAAAGTGGTTTTTCGGAGGCACAATCAGCTGTCTCCCGAGTTCAAAGGCTTGTTTGGCAGCTGCAGGGTAGCTTGAAAATTAAATAACAACATGAACTCGTGTCTGTAGCCTGTGTTGGTCGCAGCTCCCAGGGACCAGAGGCTGCAGGAGGATCAGAGCAGGGGGTGATGGGCTGTGCTGGCAGGGACAGTGGGGCTCACCAGGACAAGTGTCCTTTGAGCCCGGGCCATCACTGGCTGTGCTGTTTTCGGTGACATTTGTCTCTCCCACGCCCTCTGTGTGCTCTGTCAAATGTCACCGAGATGCAGTCGGTCACTTTGGTCATCTGGGGTGAGCGAGAACTGCAGAAACAACTTGGTACTCACAGATTGAGATTTTATTGAACTTTTAGGCTCTGAACTCCCATCAAAACCAAGCATTAAACACAAGCCATGGCCAGGCTTTAGAGCTACTGAGAGCCCAGGACCCTTCTCCTGGGCAGGCTCCTGAGCTCTGGTTCTTCAGATTCACATTTGGGTGCTTAAAAATAGAGCTGGGATCTACTGCAACCGTATTTTAGGGGTCTCTGTACATACCTAAGAACAATTATCTTCATCAAATCACTTTCCCTGTGTCCCAAGCCCCAGGCTCGCCAGCCTTGGCAGGGTCAGAGGGGTAGAACTTGCTCCATGAGCTATTTCTCCTTGGTGGCTTTTGTCACCTGGAAGGTGAAAACTTCCTTAAACAGATTTGCTGTTCAAGCTGCCTCACCAGAGATGTTGGAGGGAGTTGTTTTGTGTTTGAGCAGGCGTTTGTGTGGCTCCCAGGGGATTTGCAGCAGAATGTTTTGACACTGATGCTGCCTTGCTTGGGCGTGCAGGCCAGGGGGCCTCTGGTTGCTCAGGAGCTGGTGGAGACAAAACACTTGGCATCAGGTTTCTGATGCAAATATGAGCTTGTCATTTGCTTCCTGTGGATATTGTAAAGTGTGGGATTGCTGTGCTGGTGGGTGCTGCCAGCCAGTTGTTGTCTGCAGAAAGCAGAGGGTGAATTAAGTCCATCTCGGGTGAATGTTTGTGGAAAAGTTCTAGATTATAAAAGGCTCTAAGTTGCTATGGTTTTGAATGCAATCTTAGATACGTATTTCCAGCAATACATCTGTTAATTTAACTCACGTTGCTGTGTGAACATGCAGGTTTTTGTGTGGTGCACACACATCACACTGCAAGTCCTTGCACAAAGCAGTGCTGCTGCCTCAGTGCTGGTGCTGCTGATGCCCCTGGGGCATCCCTGGGGCATCTCCTGAGTTGGGGCTGTGCAAAGGCTGCCACACTGCCCAAGTGCCATCTCCTGTCTAGCCTGAGACACAAGAGACGGCAACTTCTGAACTCTCACTGCTCTGCAGTTGTGCTGCTGCTGTTTAGCTTGGCAGAGATTCACTGGCTTGGGTAGGATGAAAGTTGTGGCGTTTCTGCTGTTTTTGAATCTCTCTTTATATCCTTTCCCCTTAGATGACTATGTTCACATTTCTAGCAAGCCCTGCGACCTCCATTGCACCACTGTGGATGGCCAGAGACAGTTAATGGTTCAGGCCAGGGATGGAACATCCTGCAAATACACGGATTTCCGAGGGGTTTGCGTGTCTGGAAAATGTGAGGTTGTTAAACATTATAGCAAAAATATTGTTAGCAGCATTCAGAGCATCGCAGTGGGTGCGACGTTTGCCTGACCCTCAGCGCTCTGTCTGTGCGTTTTTCAGCCCATTGGCTGCGATGGCATTCTCTTTTCCACCCACACCTTGGATAAATGTGGAGTTTGCCAAGGAGATGGGAGCAGCTGCACCCACGTAACCGGCAGTTACCGGAAAGGAAATTCTCATCTTGGTAAGGCTTTGGGGACTGAGGGCTTTAGCTCAGAGGGCTGGGTTTAAAATGGACTCTTTTTTTTTTTGGTGAATTGCTTTCGGCTCTTACCAGCTGCCCGGCTTCAGTTTTTCCCACGTGTTCTATGCCTGTTAATGCCACTTGTGAATTTGGGCAGATGAAACCTTCTTTTTTAAAAAAAACACCAAAACAGGAAATTTGCGTGGTGCTTGTCAAAAACCAGAGGTCTCTGATAATGAGTGGTGCAAAAGGGTTATGCAAGAGGCTGGTATCTATTTTAGTCTTTTTTAGTCACTTAGCCAAAAACAGGACACTCATGACCCAGTAAAACTAGAAATAAACGATTTGTAATAACAGGAAGCAACGATATCTTGCAAGACCAGGATTTCAAAAATCAGTGCGATGTAAAGCAGCAGAACCTACATGTCCTAAATATAACAACCTAATTCAGGAATGATGATTAATGCTCTCTGAGATGGAGCAAACTGCAGGAACTTCAGTGCTGTGGGAGGGCTTGTCCTGTCCCATCTCTTGCCTGGTGCTAAGCAAAGGGGAGTCAGAGGAGGAACCAGCTGTTGGCTCCTGCTGAGGTTTTGGGAATGCTGGCTAATGCAGGGATCAATACTGAACCACAGAGCAGCTCCTCTAGCTAATGAACCCATCTGCAGATGTATTTTCTTACACCGATTTAGATACACAGGATATTCGTGCACGTAAGGATTGAATCCTTTCCCCCCCTTGGATGTGTTCTTCCTCCATAAACCAGGACACAATTCACACATTTTTATTTTCTGTCACGGATAAGCTCCTGTTTGCAGACCAAAACAAGAAGGGCTGGGGCTTTTTCATCCATAGCTCATTAAAAATGTGGGCCCAGGCCAAGGTGTTTGACAGGCTGCAGCTCTGCCTGAGGAGTGCTTCGCTCAGATCACTGGTTACAGAGATCCTTCCACTAATCCGTAGTTTCCCGTAGGTTATTCCCTGGTAACGCACATTCCCGCCGGAGCGAGGGATATCCAGATAGTGGAACGGAAAAAGTCTGCAGATGTTCTGGGTGTGTATAACCTCTTGGTACTTCCCTAGGATGCATGCCTATGCCGGTTAATGCTTTTTCCAACGCGGAGCTGGATGTAGTTTTGTCATAGAATCACAGAATATCCTGAGTTGGAAGGGACCCACAAGGATCATTGAGTGCATTTGTTGCAGGCACGAGCTAAATCCGTAGGCAACGTAAATCCAAGTGCGTTGTCCAAGCCAGGGTATCGCTCCTCTCTGCAGTCTGAGCACCTGGGCTGTTTTTGTCAACACTTTGATTGCTTTAATGCAGAAAATGTTGGTGAATATTACTGCGATTTCAGCGGGGTGTGACAGACACCCTGGTGCTGGATCACAGATGGCTGAGTGACTTCACCTCTCTCGTGATCCCCTTGACATTGCCCTGCTTGGGGAATGTGCGATGACAACAGCACCAAGGGGATGTGACCCACGTGTGGCCTCGCTGAAGTGTTGGTGACCACACCACCCATCTCATGGGGGAGGTGACAGAGCTGCTCAGGGGCAGGGTGGAAAAATCCAGACTTGCCCAAGAGAAGCACGTTTGCTGCCTTAGAGGCTCGTGGACTCTGAAAGGTGGCTGCCCCATCCCTGCAAGTGTTCAAGGCCAGGTTGGATGGGGTTTGGAGCAGCCTGGTCAAGTGGAAGGTGTCCCTGCCCACGGCAGGAATGAGATGAGCTCTAAGGTCCCTTCCAATGCAAACCATTCTGGGGTGATTCTATGAATGAAAAAGGCTCGGTGTGGTGAACAGTTCCTGGGCTAGCTCGGGGTGATCTGTCTTGGGCCACTGCTGGCTCAGGGGGCATCAACTCCTGCCCTTGGCCACCTGCCAGTGCTCCCTGCAGAGCTGGGACTGTTCCATGTTCATGCTGGGCTGGTGCCAAGAGGGTGACAGGAGCCAGGGGCGAGTGGGAGCCACATACCCAAGAGTCTGCAATGCAGAGGGACACGTGGCCCAGAGCTCTGGGCATGTCCTCACGTGGTGTGTGTTGCCAAGAGGTGACCAGTGCGTTGTCATGTAGGAGAATCTCTTGTTTTATTACTGTGGCACTCTGATTTTACCCCCTGAACAAACCAGGAGCAGCGCCCAGAGCTTTGCTCCTGCATGTGACAGCACTGACTGTTCTCTCTCCTTTGAAGCTGTGGCTGATGAAGCTGGGTACTATTTCTTCAACGGGAACTATAAAGTTGACAGTCCAAAGAACTTCAACATTGCAGGCACGGTGTTCAAGTACCGCCGGCCCATGGATGTGTACGAGACCGGCATCGAGTACATTGTTGCCCAGGGACCCACGAATCAAGGGCTGAACATAATGGTGAGCTTTGGCTTCTCGTGTTCTCAAGGCTGGAGGTGATGGGAAAGAGAAAATGCACCTTGGATCGAGGAAGGGGCGAGTTTGGGAACCAAGTCCTGCCATGGTTTCACACGAGTGACTCTTCCCAATTCCTTACCCAACCCTATTTTACTTGTGAGAGTGCTCTTGGATTCAGGCAGGGCTCTGAGTGGTGAACGTGGGCTTGGTAACCCCTCTCTGCAGGGAGAAGGTGCCTCAGGCACTGCAAGGGGAATTCTCTTCTACTCCTTGGCATTTTTATCCGAGTTACCTGGCAGGAAAAGCAAAAATAAGAAACTGGGCCAGGGAGCTTAGACAAGTGCATAAAACTTAAACCCCAATCCTTTCTCGAAAGCAAACCATGTAAAACCAGGTATTTGGAGAAAAGGCCCTTAATTTTCTTCTGGGCAGCCAGCCAGAGCCCAGCTCCTGACATCTTCCATGTAGCTCCAGGCTCCCCTGGAATGGGAAGGGATGGTTGCTTGGGTGCTTAAAAGGCATGAGACCACTATGAGGTTGTCTCAGCTGGGAGTCCCCAGCCCCAGTGGGATGTAGGAACTGCAGGGGAAGGCGTGCTCCTCATAAAGCCACAAAAAGTGGTGGTCAGGGACTTGTGAAGTGGCTCCCCCAAGCCTCTGGTCACTCAGTGGCTGAGGAGGAAGTGTGACCTGTGGCTCCTGAGCTGGGGTTAATCCCCACGGCATCACTGCTAAACAACCCTTGGAAAATGGTGCTGGGCTCCAGCAGGAAGAAGTTGGCACTGTGAAGGAAATCAGACTGGAAATAGCAAAAGAGGTGCTCCCCAACTGTCTGGTCCAAGATGAATCCCATGCTTTGCCTGCCACAAATTCCCTGCACCCACTAATAACTTCATTTCTTCGCTAGGTCTGGAATCAAAATGGCAAGAACCCATCCATCACGTTTGAATACACTCTCCTGAGGAAGCCACACTCAAAAAATCTGCAGCCCATCTACTACACCTTCTCCGAGTCGGAGAGCGAAGAGAGCCGAGAGTTCGATGGAGACGTGCCATTGGGCTTCATCCAGCACAATGCAACCTATTTTGGGAAAATCTCCAGAGAAAGGATAGACTTGGAGAACCAGGTGTTTGGAAGGCAGGACACGGAGGAAGATTTAAACTTGAGCAAAGGTCAGGAAACCAATGAGGTCTATGAAAGAGCAGAAACAATTGACTGTGAGCCAAAACTGAAGGGCAAACAACCCCAAGGTAAGGAGGAGACTTGGGCCTCACCGTTCTGCTTCTCAGAGCTCTTGTTGAGAAATGCTCTGTTTCTACCTCTGGTGGTTCTGCTGGTTTGTGTTTTGGAAACCTCGGAAAGTTCTTTAAAACATCTCTGCTCACAAATCCTCTTTGCCCTTCAGATTCTGGTTTCTGGTGGGGGCGTGTGGGGGGTGGACACCGGGTGAGATCTCCCCGCTGGTGCCCTGCTGTGCTTTGCCTCATGCCAAGGACAGGAGGGAGCCCTGGGTGCACAAAACTCCCCGTCACAACATCTCCCGTCACCTCCCACCCCTCCAAAGCCCCCAGCAACTCCTTCCCATTCCAGTCCCTCGGGCATCCCACCCCCAGAGTGCCTGGAGTGCTTTCCCAGCATGGCTGCATGGGCTGCGGGGCGAGGAGGGCACCTTCCTTTCTCCTCTGCTATTGCTTCGGGCAGTGCTGCTGGGTGCTGAGCTCCCCTCCGGCCACACCATAGCGGGATAAACCCCCTCAAAGCTGCACACCCCTGAGAGCCCCATGAGATTCCCCCTCCCTCCCCAGAGCCCAACCCCTGCCTCTCGCCCCCCGTGTGGCTGCTCAGGCTCCGGCGTGTCCCCGCTGCTCCGGGCTGCTTTTCCCTCCCAGCCTCGATGCATTTTGTGGTTGTCACTGTGGTTTCCCCCCTGTTGGCTCCAATCTAGATTCAAACGTAACCAGGTCTACTTACCAGACAGACCATGACGACAGAGACCTGGAGCCCGGGCTCACCTCCAGGGAGTTCCTTCTGGAGAACGCCATCACGGACAAGCTGCTGGACAAGAGCTCGGACTCCAAGGAGCTGGTGCTCAACATGACCATCAACAGCATCTTCTCCCAGGGAGACCCGATCAACTCGGTGGGGTCACCCATTGACAGCCTCTACGTGGACTACGAGGACACCGACGGCCTCGTGACCTACTCGGTCAACAGCACCTACATGGAGCTGAGCAACAGCAAAGCCACCAACACCTCTGCAGAGACACCCTTTGCCAACGCCACCGTCACCATGAGCAGCCCTCAAGGGAACAGAACCCACAAAGCAAGGTAGGAGACGTGCCTTTAATCACAGTAAATCCAATTTGTTGCTGTTCTCGATCCGTAATAGCCCTATGCTCAATGCAGGGTTTCCATTTCTTTGGAAGCAGGAGGTAAGTGGGGGTGGGATGGTGAGAGCTTTCTGTTGGGAGCTGATTTGGAAGGAAGGGCCAGAGGTTTGGGAGCAGAAGGTCATGAGAGTGCTTAAGCAAGAGGAAAACTCGATGTCCCCCTCAGTGGGCACGTTGGGAAGTCCACGCTGATGTTTGTCAGCTGGGGCCTTGCTCTGCTGTCACAGCTTCTTGGCAGAGCCACGGCCGTAAAGAAGCCTCTTCCTTCTGCCTTCTCTTGATGTCCTGCTCCCATTCCCCAGCCCCTTCCTCCGAGTTCTGATGCAGCAGAAGTTGGTCCTGGCCCCTTTTCACCCACCCTGTTGAGTGCCACCCACGATCCTCCTCACTTGGGATGGCAGGAATATGCTTCCAGCAGCTCCCAGGCGTGGCCCTGCCCGGGAGCTGCTGGGGAGGCAGAGCAGGACACTGGGAGCTCCACTGTGGGTCCTGCACTGTGGGAACTGCCTGGGTTTATTGCCTCAGCAGCTGCAGAAGCAGCACAGGGAGTCACAGCTTGGGCAGGAATGGCCAAAGCTCTGCAGGAGCAGCTCAGTGGTTGATTTTGGGACCATCACTTCAGGACTCCTTTAGATGGCTGGTTTGAGTGGGAGTGGGGAGGTAAAGAAAGGCTTAATGTAGCTTTAGCAGCAGATTTTGTTCTGGGGGAGAATGGAAGGAAGTCTTGGGATAGTGCTGATCCCCAAGCCTGTGTCTATCAGCTTTTGAGGTGTCCCAGGGCTCTGTGGGGAGCAGCCTTGATTCCCAGCCCAGAACTCATTCCCAGTGTGGGCACATGGGGACTGAGATGGGGCCAGTGCTCAGAGCAGCAATCACAGAATCACACAATGAACTAGGTTGGAAAAGACCTTTGAGATCATCAAGTCCAACCTCTGACCTAACACCTCCTCATCAACTAAACCACGGCACTGCGTGCCATGTCCAGGCTTTTTTTAAACACCTCCAGGGACGGTGACTCCACCACCTCCTTGGGCAGAGGATTCCAGTGCCCAGTCACTCTTTCAGTGAAGAATTTTTTCCTAATGTCTAGCCTAAACAGCTAAAAATTAGCCCTCCAATTGGCCCTCCTTCATGGTCAGCCACACACAAGAGCAATCCCTGGGCAGCTTGAGCTGACACTGGGGCCTTGGCTGTACCCAGGTCCCAGAGCCAGGCTGTGGATTTGGGTCCCACTGTGCACCCCCAGGGGCACCCCAGCCTCCTGTCAGCCCCCTCCTGGACTTGTAAAACGTGGGATGAGATGCTGAGCTTGAGGAGATGCAAAGCCCTGAGCAGATGCTCCCTCTGGTTAGAGTCAGCTGGATTTACCCACAGCAGCCACCACGTTATTGTAAAGACACTCATGCTAAAGAAAATGGCCATGCAGCCAAATGGATCAACAAACTTCTTAATGATAAGAACATGAAAACGTTGCCAAGGGCTTGGATCTATCATCTCTCCTCGTGGCTTGGCTTGGGAGTGCTGCCTTCAGCCGCCAAAGCAAGCATTTCATCCGTCCTCTGATGGAGAGGGCAGTGCCTTCAGCTCCCCTAACGCTGCCCTGGGGCAAGGAAGGGACTGCCCTGCCCCTTGGGGCTCCCCTGGGCCCCATCACACTCCCTCAGCTGCCACCCTGTACCCCAAAACTCTACCCCAGCAGCTGTGAAATGGGGGCAGTGCTTTCCTACCTCCTGGGAATACAGGGAGCTTTAGACCTCAGAGCAGCTTGGCTCTTACACGACAATCACAAAATATTTTGGGTGGCTCCAGTGCAGCTTTTTTGGATGCCTAAAAGCTCCTTGCACTGTCCCTGGCTGCCCACCTACTGATAACAGTGATTTAAACCCCTTCAGGAATGTCACCCAGCACTGACATCCTTTTCCACCCATTCTTCCCTTGGTTTTGTTCTACAGTGTCCTCTCTTCTTGCCCCTCGCTCTCTCTGGAACAAAACACGAACTTTTCAGATCGAAACATTGATATCCAAACTAATTTTGCACCAGCCAAAAGGCTGAGAGATGCTCAGGTCCTTTCTGGCTCCATCCTTTGCTGGTGTGGGGCTGAAAGGCCAGTGCAAGCAGACTGGGGGCAGCTGGGCTGCCTCTGTTTGCAGACAAAAAAGAGAGAGGGGAAGAGAAGAAGGCAACAGAACAACTTCCAGAGGGTGGGATGTGATGTTCAGGACAGCCTGGTTGTCCCCAGGGCTTCGTTTATTGCTTCCCCCAACTTTTAGTTTTTTCCTCAAGCCCCGTTGCTGTTGTAACGCTCATCACTGACCTGTATCTCCTGGGTGTGATGCCTAAACAGGCCAACCTAGAAACAGAGACTGGACAGGAGTGAGGGAATAAAGTGGATATTTATTTGAAAGGCCTTCAGAGGCACACCCTGGGCAGGCCAAAGGCTGCACCCAAGATGGACCCCGAGTCACGAGTTCTTCACACTTTTAGAGCTTTGCTCCATCTGCATCTCAACCCAATTTCACCAATTAAACTCTAGCTAATGATGGAATTTCCCCTCAGCTTGCCCCCCTTCTCAAGATGCTGGGTTACACATTTTGGGCCTAGGCCGGGCTGGGTGTCCTTGGAGAGCAGCCTGGAGAGGCTTTGTTCTGTCTGTCTCAGCATGAGGGAGCAGCAGCTCCCAGGCTGCAGGACACTGCGGAGTTACACACTGGGAATGCAGGATTTGAAACATATAAAAGCTAAAATGTAAGGCATCAGGTGGGAATGAGGGATGAGGAGCTCCAGCTCAGCCCCGAGGTCAGGATTAATGCTCCTGCTGGCATAGAGCCCATACTGACAGCGGGGTGTGGGGTTTGCTGTGTCACGGGCTGGAGCTCTGGGGACTGGATTGTCCCCCCAGGAGGGAGGGAGCTGGAGGGGACAGCCAGGACTGTGCTGGAGGAAACAGGGATGGGACACAAGGAAAATCTCCTGTCCTGAAGTGGGGCAGAGCAAGGGGTTCCCATCCTTGGGAAAGGACAAAGCCCTGTGGGCCCAGTCTGTTCTTGGGATCAGCCTAGTTCTGGGGGCAGGAGCTTGGATTTGAGACCTTCCAAATCCTTCCCAAGATCAGTTTGGGATGGATTGGGGCTTTTTGTTCATTTTCATTCCCTGACAGTGAACAGGCACGGGAAGCTCAGCTCTTTGGGGCCAGTCTGTGCGGGTGGGACAGTGCTGGTTAGAGGTGGGGGAGTTTATTTCTCACTGAGCTCTTGCAGTGTGGGTGGAGGCACCCAGCTACAGGAGCACCTTGCACAGTGTGGGGTGTCCTATTTCCTCTCTGGAAACAAATCCAGCTGGGATGGATGGGTGGTGGCTCTTGTGCTGCTTTTCCTCTCCTGCAGCAGCTAAAAACCTTCCTGGGCCATGCTGGGACAGATCCAGGCACCCTCCATCCTTCATGCCAGGGCTGAGCCTGCAACAGGAGCCATGAGTTTGCCCCTTTGCTTAGAATTAAAAATTGAAATAAAACACAGCAATGGGAGCCAGGGACTGTGGATGTTGATCTGGGGTGTTTGTGTGCATTTGTCAGGGTTTTTCCTCCACTATGGACACTGTTTTGGGAAAAGGGGCAGCCCAGAACTCAGGGGTGAGGGGCTGGTGCTAATTTTTGGTGCTGTTTCTTGCTTGAAAAGCAGATTAAAAGCTCGGGCAGGGAAGCAAATGCGTGACTTTATTATTTAGCTGATAATAAGGAGGAAAAATAAAATAAAATAGAAGAGAAAATGCCCCCAGTTTTGTTGGACAATGGGCTGCATTTAGAGGAGAACAAAGTGACAGTTTTGTCTTTGCTGGAAATGAGCTGAATGCTGCCCTGTGCCCAAATGTCCGATTCCTCTGGAAAGATCTTGTCCCTGGGATCTTGTTATGCATAGAAGCTCTTTATTTAGGATGACATACATTAAAGGGACACTGTTGAAAGATTTACTGTGCTCAGATGTGGGATAAAGCTTATTTTGAAAGTTTTCTCCTTTTCAAGGGAGAGGAATCCTGGTCACAGGATAACTTGGTGCTTACTTTCGTGCCTTGGAGGGTAGGATGTAGACTGGAGGATCTGGGTGATATTTCCAGGCAAATTAAAGTACAAAAAGCAGATGTTGGCTGTGTATTAACAACAGTTGTCATTTGTGAGCCCTCTCCTGGCTGGGTGGCAGCTGGTGGCACACGGCAGGGATCAGGAGCTGGTGTGGGTCCCCAGGCAGAGCTGCTGTGGCAGATAAAACCCTATTTATAGCGAGCTGAGGTTCTTATTTTTCCACCAAAAATTAAAAAAAGAGAAAAAAAAATAGTCACATTCATTTCAGTTCCATTTCAAGCGCAGGAAGCGACCATTTGCCAAACTGACAGAGGCAAAATCAACAGGGAAAATGAGATTGTTGTTGTTTTCAATCCTTCTGGAGGCTCAGTGCTGGCGGTGGAAGGAGGGTGGGTCGGAAAGGGAATGGCTGGATTCTCAACAGTGTCCTTTTAAAGGTTGATTTGATAGGCTGGACCTCCACTTTTTCTTACAAACAACTAAATAAGGCAATTTCAGAGCTTCTGCTGCCTAGAAATCGTACAAGCTGCATATCCTGCCAGGCCAGAGACAACTGGATGTGAGGATACAACCTTGTGCACTATTCCAGTGTAGCTGTTTCAAGGGTTTGGACGAAGGTATGAGAACAGAACCGAAGCCTCTTGTTGTAAAGGTGCAGTATCCCTGAGGTGTGCCCCCTCCCAGCACGGGGAGCAGCTGCAATTCTCGGTTGGATAAATGCTTTTTCTCACACCAGGCTGACTCTGTTGCTCCCCTCCCCGTGGCATTTTGTGTTTGAGGGTCTGAGAGACGCAAATTCCCCACCTGATATCAAGTGAAATAAATCAGAATAAAACCAGAACGGCAAAGGCAGCAGGTTTTGAGGGGCGAGCTCAGAAACTCCGGTGCCACGTGCTGGCTTTTGGAGATTGGAGCAGCCAAAATCTCTGCTGCAATGAGCAGCACGAGTGGGTTTGCCCAGCCCTGGAGACGCAGGGGAGGAGATACTGCACCTTTAGTCACTGTGTGCCGAGGGCCAGGTGTATTTGAGCAGAAAATGCAAACTTTGTTAAATTCTGAACTGTTTCTACTTGTGGGTATTTTTATCCCATTCTCTCTATTTCTAGACAGTGGAAGCTCTGCCTCTAACCGGGCTGGGGATTCTACTTGGGGCTCAGGACAGGTATGTTGTGAAACTAAAACAAATTAAAAAATTGATTCAAACGAACGAACCTCCCAAAAAATCAGAACAACCGAACCCAACCAAAGCCAAACCAAGCACATCCCCTCCCAAACCCAAACCCAACCGAACTGCAGCCAGATGTGTGTGTCTGTCGTGGGCTGTCACCGCTCGCCTTGTAAATGCCTTTTTTTTTGTTTTGTTTTGTTTTTTTTTTTTTTTTCCTTTTTTTTCTTTTTTTTTTTTTTTTTTTTTTTTTTTTTCTGTTTGCTTATCGCTAGAAACAGATTGAAGTTGTTAAGAAAGGGCCAAGGTGTGAGTGCTGCTGACATGTACAGGTGGAAGCTTTCCTCCCATGAACCCTGCAGCTCTACATGCACCACAGGTAGTTATAAGGAGCAGCCAAATTCTGCACAAGCCTGCTGAAATCACCCGGTGTGTGAGTCCTTTTGAGTCCATTTTATGTCTGTCAGGGATGGGAAGCACCTGCTGGTGTTGAGGGGATCTCGTGATCTCTGCTTTAGCATGACCCCAGCTCTGCTGTGCCCGGGTGGGGAGAGGAGCTGGGCATCCACCCACCCCTCAGGTGTGTTGAGGACCAGGAGTTGGTGCCCAGTGTGTCCATCAGCCCTCAAAACACCCTCCCTGTGGGAAGCTCTGAGCGCTGCCTCCCCTTCCCATCGCTTTGTGTCCCCAGGATCCCCAAAGCTGTGCTCAGCCTCCTTTTTTTTCCCCCCCTTCCTCACCTCTTTGACAGCTTCAAGGGGTTTGAACAGCTCAGCTGCTTCCCTGCAGAGGGAAATTTCGAAGATTGTTCAGCCCTGGCAGGAAACACAATAGCATTTGGCTTTTTGATTGTGTTTTGTTTCTCCCACTCCTACCCTGGAGCCTGAGCTCGGCTGCGAGGGTGTAAATCTGGAACGGTGACAGAGATGCCAGGGATATCAAAACTGAGCCGCTATTATTCAGGCAGAAATTCCCTCTTTTTGCCCAAATTCCTTCCTTTTTGCCCCCTCAAAAGCTTCAAGGCACCTGATCTCCTCCCTCACCCCCTGGTTAGGGGGTCCTGCCCATCCCTTGGGATGAATCAGGCGTGTGGGTCGTGCACTTGTCTGTGCTGCCCCTGAAATTATCCAGATCCTGCAGTGCTTCTGGAATTAAAAAGAAGGAAAGGAGGGGGAGAGAGGAGTTTACAGTCTCAGGGACATCTCTTAAAAGATCAAATGCAAGGATTTAACATTTTAAGCATTTGCTCTTGCCCAGCAGCCTCATGCCTGCAGCAGGAGCTTTGCGAGCCACCCCTTTCCCCAAGATCCCCTCATCCACATGTTCCGGGACATTTTTGACTTCTTTGATCCCCTCTGAACAAATTTCTCCCTTGGCTGGGCCAGCCTGCTCTGCCCTGGTTTGCAGCAAGCAAAGAGAGAGGGGTTTAACTCAAATTTCTCCTTCCTCACTGCATTTTCTCACTGACATATCGCAGAGAGGCAAGGCCGTGTCAAGAGCCGTAGATCTTTTTTTAGTTTCATGTAAACCATATGTTCCCCAGAGCTGCAATTCTTGTTACCTGCAGCCAGAGCAGCCTCCTGGTCCCCAGCCAGGTCCCAGAATGGACTTCCCAACATTTACTCTGGCACGGGAGGCTGCAGGGGAAAAAGGTCTCGCTCTGACGACACCGGCTGCCGCTGCCTTGGAGGGGGAGCAGGAGGGGCAGGGCTTTCCTTGCCAAGCCTCCAGGATCCCTGCCTTGGCCCGGAGCTCTGGATGCACCTGGGGAGCACCTGGTGCAAAGGGGGCTGTAAAGCACAGGGAGAGTGGGGGGATGGAGGGGTTTGGGGGCTGTTTGCTGCCGCCTCCACCCACAAGCCTGGCAGGGTGGGAGCTGCCGAGCAGACTCGTGGCCCTGAGTATTTCCTATAAAAACGTGTTAGTCATCTATTGGTTTTGGTGGCAAGCCCTGGCAGGGGTGGCCGTGCCCTCCTCTGAGCTGGCCAAACTCAACCACACCATTCAGATTGGCGGCATGGCCAGGGTGATCCTCCCCTGCCAGCAGCACCCATCCCATGGGACAGAAATCCAGTGTGATCCTCCCATCCCATGGGACAGAAAGCCAGTGTGATCCTCCCATCCCATGGGACAGAAAGCCAGTGTGATCCTCCCATCCCA
>VWZT01012002.1:109213-123179 GCA_013397055.1 Pachycephala philippinensis
GGACAGAAAGCCAGTGTGATCCTCCCCTCCCGGCAGCACCCATCCCATGGGACAGAAAGCCAGTGTGATCCTCCCCTCCCAGCAAAGCCAGTGTGATCCTCCCATCCCAGCAGCACCCATCCCACAGGACAGAGAGCCAGTGTGATCCTCCCATCCCATGGGACAGAGAGCCAGTGTGATCCTCCCCTCCCATCCCACGGGACAGAAAGCCAGTGTGATTCTCCCCTCCCAGCAGCACCCATCCCGCGGGACAGAAACTCCCTCGCTGCTTTCCACCGGGAGGAAGTTTTGAGAAATGCAGCTAAAACCAGAAAAACAACAAAAAGGAGCTTGGATGCCCAACTCACCAAGCGCCCTGCTGTGTGTGTGTGTTCTCTCCGAGCCCAGGAGTGATGTCCACCTATGCCATGTGTGTTCGCTATGATGGGATCGAGGTGGACGATACGTACTGTGATGCCATGACCCGGCCCGAGCCCATCCATGAGTTCTGTGCTGGGAGAGAGTGCCAGCCAAGGTACCACCTGCACAGGGCGCTCCCGGAGGAGTCTCTGTGCTTTCTCTGTGCTGGATGTCTTTGGGGGAGGGCTGGCGTGGATTTGGGGGGCAGCAGGGATGGCCTATAGCACCCCCATCCCTCCTCCCTTAGTTCCATCTGGGACGCAGCAAGAATTTCCTCCTGAGTGCTTCAGCTCAAGCTTCCAGGTTAAAACTTCCATGAATCCTGGCGGAGCTGGCACCTGGGGCTCCCAGTAAGTCCAGCTTCGAGCAGTGCAGGATCATCCTGAGAACGTGGGAGTGAATGGGGTGGAGGGGCCGGGCTTGCAAACTGTGCCACAAATCCAGCCCTGTGATCCCTTCAGCATCCCAAACACCGCTGAGGTTTGCTTGTGTTGTGTAGAGGGGCGGTGCCGAGGGGAACTTGTGCTGCGAGTCCTTTGGAAAGTTTTCCTTCTGATGTGGCTCTTTATCCAAACAGTGACCACAGTCTGGAGCCAGGCTGTCCGGAGCCATGCTGTCCAGCTCTGGATAGCTCCACTGCTGCTGTGGAGGCTGGAGATTTGCAGGTCACAGAGGGTTTGGCAGGACAGACCCATGTCTGGCAGAGGGAGGGGATTGTCCTCCAGTCCTGCGTGAAGTTTTGGGTGCCACCAGAGAAGAAAGTGATAAAGGAAGGCTGTGAAGGTGGTGAAGGGTGTAGAGGGGCCATACAAGGAGCAGCTGAGGTCACTTGGCTTGTTCAGCCTGGAGGAGGCTGAGGAGAGACCTCATTGAACCTTACAATGAGGGGACATGGAGGGGCAGCACTGATCTCTTCTCTCCAGTGACCAATGTCAGGACCCAGGAAATGGCTGGAGCTGTGTCAGGGGAGGTTTAGGTTGGAATTAGGAAAAGGTTCTTCCCCCAGAGGGTGCTGGGCACTGCCCAGGCTCCCCAGGGAATGGGCACAGCCCCGAGGCTGCCAGAGCTCCAGGAGCGTTTGGGCAGCGCTGCCAGGAATGCCCAGGCTGGGATTGTTGGGGGGTCTGGGCAGGGCCAGGAGCTGGACTCGATGATCCTTGAGGATCCCTTCCAGCTCAGGGCATTCTATTCCATGGCTGTGATGGTGTCAGACTATTGGAGGAGTAAAGGGAGGAGTAAATCCAGGGGTCTGTGCCCTGGAATGGTGTGAACAGGGCAAAGCAAGAGCCCAGTGACACCAGGGACCAGGGGTGGCTCCTGGAGAGTGCTCGGGTGACTGAGGGAGGACAGGGAGCACATGGAGCAGAAGATCTCCTGGGAGCTCCGTGTCAGGGCTGAGAGCCAGGGCAGGCTGCAGCTGAGGCCAGAGAAGCGTGGGGAGGTGAATGGTGCTGCTGCAGGGAACAAACCAGCCCTGGGCACCACGGGGACGGGAATCAGAGGTGGTTGTAATTTTTTAGAACAAGAATTCGGGTACTTTTTGTGCTTAGATTGTCCCACTAAGCTGTCCTAAAGCTGTCCCTCCTTCTGGCTGTGCTGTTCCAGCTCCAGGGGCTCACACTGTGAGGGAGAGGAGCTGCTCTGTGATTCACCAGTGAGCACAACTGGGCAGCACTGGGAACTCATGGGGTAGCCACCAGCACTTGGGCAGACAGGAAGATGCTTGGGCTGGCAATGCTTTTCAAAGAAAAAAATGTTAATTTTGCATGATCTGGATGGGGAAGATCTTTGTTTCATCTCCCTTCTGAATTTAGGTGACACCTCCAAAAGTGTGACACCTCCAAAAGTGTGACACCTCCGAAAGTGTGACATCTCCAAAAGTGTGACATCTCCAAATGTGTGACATCTCCCTACGGCTGCTTGTTGTGCCTGGAGCCCCACACAGGGTGTGAGGCCTGGGGGCAGCCAGGGCTGGGGCTCTCCTGCTCGGAGAACAGCAGCAGTGGGGACCTGGGGGTTGTCCACATCCACAGGAACTAGGAATTCTGATCCATTCAGATTTTTAGCTCATTCTTGAATTGCTATAATATTCCTGTACTGTAAAAAACTTGACCTTTTATGTCTTTTTCCTTGGACTGCAAGCTGCTCCTCTCTTGTCAGGACAGAGGTGGCGGGGGACAGGAAAGGACAGGCAGTGCTTGGAGCAGATCCCAGCCCTTCCAGCCTGTCACATGTGCTTAGCAGAGCCAGACTGATGGTGGGACATGAACGTGTGTCCCAGAGGGGCTCAGGCAGCTCTGTGTGACATTATTGCTGGCATCTGCAGGCTGATGGATGCTCTGTCCCCTCCGTGCTTCAGCTGAGCAGGCAGAAAGGAGAGGTCAAACACGGGCAAAAAGCCTGATGGAGGAATGTGGTGGCAGAGCCCACGGTGACAAACGCTCACTTGTCACCGAGGACACTGGGCCAGGTCCTGCCGTGCCACCCTTCCCCTGACAAGCTGCTTTCAGCTTCAGGCATGAGCTGGGGTCTGCAGGGTGAGGCCAGCATATGCTGATGCTTCCCATCCCTTGGGAGAAGCTCTCGTGTGTTGGCAGCTCCCTCACTGCAGCATCTCCCTGCAGCCAGGGGCAGGCAGGGTTTTCACAGAATCACACAATGAACTAGGCTGGAAAAGACCTTTGAGATCATCGAGTCCAGCCTCTGACCTAACCCCTCCTCATCAACTAAACCATGGCACTGAGTGCCACATCCAGTCTTCTTTTAAACCCGTCCATGGATGGTGACTCCACCACCTCCCTGGGCAGACCATTCCAGCGCCCAATCACTCTTTCAGTGAAGAATTTCTTTCTGATGTCTAACCTAAACTCCTGGTGCAGCTTAAGGCTGTNCAGGCTAAACAACCCCAGCTCCCTCAGTCGTTCCTCATAGAGCTTGTGTTCCAAGCCCTTCACCAGCCTTGTCTCCCTCCTCTGGATGTGTTCGAGCATCTCAACATCCTTCCTGAACTGAGGGGCCCAAAACTGGACCAGTGCCAAGTCCAGGGGAAGAATAACTTCCCTGGTCCTGCTGGCCACACTCTTCTGATCCAGGCCAGGTGCCATTGGCCTTCTTGGCCACCTGGGCACAGCTGGCTCGTGTCCAGCCTGCTGTCCATCAGTGCCCCAGGTCCCTTTCTCCCTGGGCACCATCCAGCCACTCTGTCCCCAGCCTGTGGCACTGCAGGGGTTGCTGTGGCAGCAGTGCAGGACCCGGCCCTTTCCCGTGGGATGCTCCAGCCGGGTGATGGCCTCTGTTCCCCGCACAGGTGGGAGACCAGCAGCTGGAGCGAGTGCTCCCGGACCTGCGGGGAGGGGTACCAGTTCCGCATCGTGCGCTGCTGGAAGATGATCTCTCCGGGCTTCGACAGCTCCGTGTACAGCGACCTGTGCGAGTCGGCCGACATCGCCCGGCCCGACGAGCGCAAGGTCTGCAAGAACCCGGCCTGCGGGCCCCAGTGGGAGATGTCCGAGTGGTCCGAGGTGAGTCCTGCTGGCCGGGCAGCGCTGAGGGTCAGCACCTGTGCCTGGGCTTCTCTCCCTGTTCCAGTTTATCCTAATCCGTAGCCATCCGTAGCTGTCGGCCTGTCAGGACACACTGACTGCAGTCACTGCACGTGGATCAACGTGCATCAATATTTTCCTCCCTAAACTGAAGTCCTGGCTCCCATTTAGGATGGGAGGCCACCGCCACTGGTCACTCACAGGTAGGGCAGGACCCCACGGCTCAGATCCTCCCATCTCGACTTCCTTGGCAGCCTCTTCAAAGCCAACGTGCCGGGAAGGTGACCCCAACTCACACATGAATTACATCCCTATAAATGTCCCTTCCTCACCTCCAATTCCTCTGCACCACAAGCAGAATGAAATATTTTCCTGGCTGTGCCCTAAGCCAGTCCCTGAAGCCCCTGGGAGATGGTTTGAGGAGGCACAGTGCTGCTCCTGCCCCAGCTCCTTGGTTTGCTCAGGAAAACCTGTGGAAAGGGTTTGTGCCCCTGAATCCCTTTCCAGGCACGGACAGTGCTCCAGCACATCCCTTACAAACACAAACCCATGGAAACAACCAAACCAGTGCTGCTTCCTCAGGGTGCCTCTTCCCAAATCAAGCACAGACCTCATCTAAGCGAGAGCAGATGAGCTCTGAGCCGAGCTGTCCGTGGGTGCCAACCTGCCCCATGGTTTGCATCACGAGGAATATGACTCTTCCTCCTGGGAAGCTCCCAAAAACTCTTCTTAGTCATAATTTAAATGTCTCCATTCCCCTGCAAGCTGGTGCACATCATTTCCCTGGAGCTGACAGAGGGGCTGGTGCATTCCCTGGTGGTGCAGGATGTTTTGACTTTCCCAGCTGGTAGAGAGGAGCTCCCCGAGCACGTGCTGGAGCGTTATTTTGTCCGGCGTAGCGAGCTGGAGTGGTTTATTTTACAGAAATCTGTATTCTCCTCCAGCATTTGTCAGGGACAGATTGCTTGAGACAGCGCTGGAGTGGATTGTTCTTAGCCAGCAGCAAAGCTAATCTCCTTTGGATCCCATCAGAGGTGGGGTGCCAAGTTGGCTGGGGAAATAGGCATTAAAAAAAGCACATTTCAGGGCTCTGAGGATTAACATCTCGGCACGGTGTGTCTGGGCCCTGTGATGTTGACACTTTTCCCTGCTTTACGTTATGCACGGAGCAAATGTAATGTGTATGTGAGACTGTAGTAACTCAAATCCAGTTCTAAATAATGTCACTGGGCTGCACGGTGCCAAATTTATCCACAGCATAAAAATCTCAGTTTGTGCAGTCGGGGTGGGGGGAAAACATTCCTCCAAAGAGGTGGAAAGGAGCTGGGCTGTTCCTGGGAAGGAGGCGAGGGAGATCTCACCCTGTCTCGAAGTGACAGCTAAAACCGCTCAGCTCCGAGCAGGCATCCCTGGAGTTCCCATCCTCTGGCATCACCTGTCAGAGAGCGCAGCACCCGGGCAGGATGCAGCCCTCCCGCACCTCCAGCTGCTCTGGGGGCTTGGGGAAGAGTCATTTGTGCTTTTTCAGTGTGTGCTTTTAGAGTTTTATGGTAAAATGTGCAAAAACCAGCTCCGAAGCCAGCAGCTCGCAGCTGCCGCTGGGCCGGGAGTCCCGGCTGTCCCTGTCCCTGTCCCCTCCCGGCTGTCCCTGTCCCCTCCCCTCCGCCCCTGNACCCTGTCCCCTCCTGGCTGACCCTGTCCCTGTCCCCTGTCCCTGTCCCTGTCCCTGTCCCCTCCCTGCTGACCCTGTCCCTGTCCCTGTCCCCTCCCTGCTGACCCTGTCCCTGTCCCTCCGGCAGTGCTCGGCCCGCTGCGGGGAGCGGAGCGTGGTGACCCGGGACATCCGCTGCTCGGAGGAGGAGAAGCTCTGCGATGCCAGCGCCCGGCCCCTGGCCGAGAAGAACTGCACGGGGCCCCCGTGTGACCGGCAGTGGACAGTGTCCGACTGGGGACCGGTGAGACCCCGCCGTGGCCGCACGAGTGGCCGCACGAGTGGCCATTGTGCCCCACCACAGGCTGGCTCGTCCCTGGCACGGGGGGTTTTGGGGTTGGGCTCGTCATCCCAGGCAGCTCCCAGCTCCAGCAAACCCGCAGGCGGCCTGTGCTGGGAGCTGACTGAATAATTCCGCTGCTTTGGCTCTCCTGTGTCGCCTCTGCCGGCACTGTCACCCTGAGTCACCCTGAGTGACCCCGACTGGCCACCCTGGGGGTGATCCAGCATCCCAATGGATGCTGTTGCTTCCCCCTGGGCTTTCCTTGAGGCTCCTGCCCTGTGGGGGGTGTGGTGCAGGAAGGGTTAAACCCTGAGAGACCTGGCTGAGGGCCTTAGTGGGTGTCAAAACCCTCTTGTCTGTCTGCTGCACAGCATTCCTTGGCAGTGCTGATGCTCCGTGCCCAGAAACTGAACCTATTAGCTATTAAATTAACTATTTTCCCTTTTTTTATTTTCCCCCTTTCCCCTTTCTTTTTTCCCTTTTTTCCCTTTACTTCTCCTCTTTTCTCCTTTCCTCCCTCTCTCTATTTTTCTTTCCTCCTTATTTTCTATTCTCTTTTGCTGTCTCTTTTTTCTTTCTTTTTTTTCTCCCCCCGGCTTTTTCCCTTCCTGCACAATTCTGCTCCAGAGACCCCCTCCATCGCGAGCTATTTTTACCCAGGTTTTGATACATCCACATCAGCTAAAAATAAGTAGTTTCCATGGCAGCAGCAGCGCTAGGAAACACCGAGAGCCGCTGCAGGAGCGGCCGCGGAAGCGCCGGGGAGCACCGGCTGCTCCGGGCACCGGGGCTGAACATTTGCCGCCTCTTCCTTGGTCCCCTCGGCCTCTTTGGGAGCCACCCCGCGGTTCCCTGCTCGTGGTGCTTCCCCTTTGCCTGCCCTGAGAGGTGCTGGGTGCTGGGGCTGTGGCCCTGGCACAGGGTGCCCAGAGAAATTGTGGATGTCCCATTCCTGGAAGTGTTCAAGGCTAGGTTGGACAGGGCTTGGAGCAACCTGGGATAGTGGGAGGTGTCCCTGCCATGGCAGGGAGTTGGAATAAGGTGATTTTTAAGGTCTTTTACAACCCAAACCATTCTGTGATTCCCTGATGATGGAATGTCTGTTGGCCGCGGGAAGGATACGCTGAGCTTCCCCATGGCTGTGTTAAGCCGAGCCCCAAAAACCCCTCTGAAATTTGGGGAGGGCGGGTGTGGGGAGGCAGCAGAGCCCTGTGGGGGCTCTGTCCCCGTTGTGGGGCGGGTCAGGGCCGGCTCCCCGGTGCCTCCCCGGCCTGGCTGAGTGCCCGCTGTGGTCGCAGTGCAGCGGCGGCTGCGGGCAGGGCAGGATGATCCGGCACGTGTACTGCAAAACCAGCGACGGGCGCGTGGTGCCCGAGTCCCAGTGCAACCTGGACACCAAGCCCCTGGCCATCCACCCCTGCGGCGACAAGAACTGCCCCTCGCACTGGCTGGCGCAGGACTGGGAGCGGGTAAGTGCAGCCCCGTGGTTCGGGGTGCCCTCAGCGGGGTCGGGATGGGGTGCTCGGCTCTCAGCCGGCGCCGCTCGTCACCCCGCAGTGCAACACCACGTGCGGCCGGGGCGTCAAGAAGAGGATCGTGCTCTGCCTGGAGATCGTCAATGGCAAGATCAAGACTCGCAACCCCGCCGACTGCGACGTGGCCAAGAAGCCCGTGGAGGAGAGCACGTGCTTCGAGCGGCCCTGCTTCAAGTGGTACACCACCCCCTGGTCCGAGGTGAGCGGGGAGGGAGCCCCAGGGCTGTGGTACCCCGTCCCTTTGTACCAAGCTGCCCACAAAATCCCCCAGGAGATGGGCGAATCTCTGCAGGACCTGAAGGAGCACCCCGGGTTAGAGATCCTGCCCTGCCGTGGTGCTTCTGGGATGCTGGGGCTGACTGTGCCCAGGGGTGTTTGGGCTCAGCTGTAGCTTTATATTTTTCTTTATTTTTTTCCCCGGTGCCACTGTTGGGAGTGTGGCTGGGGGTGTGCATGGAGCCCACGGGGTGGCTGCCCTGGGGATGCAGAATTTGGGGATGCTGTCAGAGCACGGGTTGCCCCAGCACGCTGCACAACCCAAAAGGTAGCTGGGGTTTGGTGGCCAAGGAGCCAAGCCCAGTGAGCTTCCTGCAAGCCCTGCTGGATGCAGCCTCCCTGATCCAAGCTCCAGGAGCCTCGTTCTGTTCAGTCTTGCAAACCATCACCACAGCCTGTGATCATCCAAAGCAGCCCTGCTGTAATCCCAGCTCCACGAGGCATCCAAAGGGCAGCAGGCAGCAAGGGCTGGGCCCAGCAGCAGCTCCACAAACCCACAGTGGATGCACAGAGACCCCACAACCCCACTCCAGGGGTGCTCTGGGGGTGCCATGGCCACCGTGTCCTACAGAGCATCCCCTGGACTGGGCCAGCTCGTTGGGGGTCCCTTGTGAAGGGCAGCAGGAGGAGGGAGGATGTCAGTGCCAGCGCGTGGGGCCACATCCACCTATCCCTGGGCAGGAGCTGATGGTGCTGGCAGCAAAGGCAGAGCACGGGGACAGCGGTGTGGCACTGAGATGTGACATTCAGCCAGGGGACGAGTTCTCCTCCTGCCCTAACACCTCCAGCAAGCAGGATGTGGCTCAGCACAGTCAGGGGTGGCAGGGTCTTGCCTCACCCCCTCTCTCTCTGTCCCCCAGTGCACAAAGACCTGTGGGATCGGTGTCAGGATGCGGGATGTGAAGTGCTACCAAGGCAAGGACATCGTGCGGGGCTGTGACCCGCTGGTGAAGCCGGTGGGCAAACAGACCTGTGACCTGCAGCCCTGCCCCACAGAGCCCCCAGGTGAGCCCCACAGCCCCAGTTTGCCATGGATCCCTCCAAGCAGCACCGGCAGCGCCTTATCTTCCACTGCCCCTATTTGCATAATCATCCTGATGCCTAAAGAGGCCAACCTAGAAACAGAGACTGCACAGGAGTAAGGGAATAAAGGTGGATATTTATTTGAAAGGCCTTCAGAGGTACACCCTGGGCAGGCCAAAGGCTGCACCCAAGATGGACCCCGAGTCACGACTTCTTCACACTTTTATAGCTTTGCTCCATTTGCATCTCAACCCAATTTCACCAATTCAACTTTAGCTAATGATGGAATTTCCCCTCAGCTTGCCCCCCTTCTCAAGATGCTGGGTTACACATTTTGGGCCTAGGCCGGGCTGGGTGTCCTTGGAGAGCAGCCTGGAGAGGCTTTGTTCTGTCTGTCTCAGCACGAGAGAGCAGCAGCTCCCAGGCTGCAGGGCACTGCAGAGTTACACACTGGGAATGCAGAATTTGAAAAATATAAAAGCAAAAACGTAAGGCATCAATCCCAGGGAGGATGGATGGGGACAGTTCTGTGCCCAAGTGATGGGAGGCTGTGCACTGGCTCTTTCTGGAGATAAATTAAGGGCAGAGCTCAGAAGAAACATGCTCTGACCTGAAGATAAAAGGGGCCTTTGCAGTGCTGATTTGGGTGCTGCTGCTGTAAGATTCCAGCTCAAGCCGAGGAAGTTCCATCTGTGCCATTATTTTAATGATTTTTGGTCTTCGGGTGTCCTGTGGGATTTGTAACTATCTCGTTATCTGACTCGTCTGCTGGCTCAGAGTCCCTGTGATCTTTAGCAAACACGCAGTTCTAATCCTTTAATAGGATTTGGGAATAAGGACAGTGTGGGAGAAAAGCATGAAAATGGGAGACAGATTTGGGGCCAGCTCCTGGCTCAGCTCTGGGTGCTCTCGGCTGCCCATTCCCTTGGGATCTGGGATGGGGCATGGAGCTTGGGAGTTGCCTCGTGGCCACCTTGCCCTTGGTTTTATGCATCCGATGGATTTTAAGCAAAAAAAAATATATATAAAAATATAAATCCTGTGGGTTTGAAGCAAAATATTGCATTAAATGGAGCTGGGAGAGTGTTGAAGCAGCCTCTGGCCTCATCCCTGTCTCCAGCATCTCACTTGCCCCTAACTCTGGCTGTGATTCACATTCTCTTTCTCAAGGGAATTGGGGAATTTCTACCCTCTTTGTGTTTGAAATCGTGAATATGTTGGAGTCACCCTGTGCCCTGCCCCTTGGCTGGGGGACAACTCAGTTCCTTGGTGGCTCCAGCAGTCCCTGGGCAGCTCCGTTTTACAGCAAAGAGATTGAGCTTCAGGGCTGGGACCAAATGAGACTCCCCAAGCCAGGCCAGGTGGGATGGGATAGAAATTGTGAATATGTTGGAGTCACCCTGTGCCCTGCCAGGGGAGGCCCTTGGCTTGGGGACAACTCTGCCTTGGTGGCTCCAGCAGTCCCTGGGCAGCTCTGTCTAATGAGATAGAACTTCAGGGCTGGGACCAAATGAGACTCCCCAAGCCAGGCCAGCTGAGATGGAATGGACCATAATTATCCAAACCTGCTCATGCCTTTGCCCAGGTTGACAGTGATATTTATGGAGAAGCTCCGTGGTGTTTTCCAGCTCTGCCAGCTTCCAGGGAGGTGGCAGCCACAGCTGGGATGATGTTGCTCAGCCTGTGCTATTTAGAGCTGCGTAGGGGGCAAAATGAGCTCACAATTGTTTATTTTCTTCTCCTTTTCCACGCCATGCCTCGTGTTTTCTCTCCCCCCCACCAGACGACAGCTGCCAGGACCAGGCAGGAACCAACTGTGCCTTGGCCATCAAGGTGAACCTGTGCAGCCACTGGTACTACAGCAAAGCCTGCTGCCGCTCCTGCCGCGCCCCCCACTCCTAGGGCCGGGCTCCTCGGCCACGGCTGCTCCTCCCCCTCAGCCACACGCCCCCCACACTGCTGACAAGGATGCTTTTGGCCTGGTCCTGCTGTCCCCACCGAAGCAGAACTCCTCTCCTGGTCCCGAGCAGAGGGACGGCGCCGCTGGACGTTGGGAGCCCCCCGGGATCAGAGCTGTACATAAAGTCGTGTATATTTGATTCCCCCCCCAAACTCCAGCTACACCCAAGCTCTTGTCCTTTGGTTTCCCTCCCTCTGTGCAAGGTTGGGGTTGGAGAGGGGAAGGTGTGAACCCTGGGGAGTGCAAGTTTTCCTCAGCAAAAGGGGGTTGGTGCCTCTCTCCTGGTTTATCCCGAGACCTGCACGCTCCTGTGAGCTGAATTAACGTGGTGGGAAGCTGATCCTCGTTTGGTAAATGAACCCAAGCCCCTTTTTTTTGTAATATGTAGGTGTATACTTTTTCAGAGAATTTTATCTTATAATCAAATGTTAGTTTCATAGTCCTTACAACCCCCCCACCCCGATGCTGACATATTGTATATAATATGGAAACATAACTGCACTTTATATCACAAAAAAAGACGTGCTCTTTTTTAATATATTTGTTTACAGACAGTGAACTTTATCCATATAATCATTAATTTGTACTCATATGTATATTTTAATAAAGTTGTCATATTTATGGTGGTATTTTGTTTTATTCTCTAGTTTGTAGTGGAGTGCTGGGAGCACTGGAATCGGGGCTGGTGGTTTTGCTGGTGCCCAGGGGAAGCAGAGCAGCTTTAAATCAGGGGAATTGCAGCTCCTTGGACAGCGATGCAAGGAAAAGTCCCAACAGTGGGGGGATTTTGGGAGTGTTGGGGGCCCTTTGGGGTTCTGTGGCTTTAGAAGCTGCAGCCCTGAAGCTCCTCAGGGTGTTGTGAGCAAAGAGATTTCACATGGTGCCGGTAAGAAAAGAGCCTTTCTGAGCTCCCAGTGGGTTATTGCTCTGTGTTTTTACTGGTGTGACCCCCAGACACTGAGCCAAAGGCCCTTTAGCACCCCCCAAACTGCCGTGTGCACCCCAAGTGCTGCTGCAGGGAGCAGGGAGCTCCTGAGAGCTCTGCAAACACCACCCCAAGTTGGCAGACGCAGGGACAAAAAAAACCTCCGAACCTCAAAACCCAAGTCAAAGTAGTTTATTTCTTCTTAATTTTTTTTTCTTTTTTGACTTTTTCCCTCCCCCATCCGAGATCCCCGAAGTCCTGTACAACAGATCACCAGGTGAGGGTCAGGGAAAGCTGAGTTTCCAAGCTACGAGGGAAAGAAACAAGGAAAAAAAGGAGGAAAGGAAGGCTGGTGGGAGGGAGAAACCACGAAAAAACGGGAAGGGCTCAAGGCATGGGAACAAACCCCAGTGAGAACTGTACATGGGGGCATGGTCTGGGTGGCTGCATCCCTCTGGAGCTGAGGGATTGTCCTCCTGGGATGCAGCACCACAGGGACCCAGCCCGGAATATTAAACACGTACGAAACCCACCCCAGCCCTCCCCACCCCAAACAGAACCCCCCCAGAAAGCCCAAGATACTCATTTGCAAAGACTGACTTGTACTTCAAAAGGTTTCCTGCGGAATTAAAAGCCCTCGTGGTTCGAAGTGAAACACCTCAGCCGGGGTGCAAGCGGTGTCCGTGAGCCCCGGGGGCTGCAGCCACGGCTGCTGCTGCTTCCCAGAACATCTTTAAAAAGGAAAATCACCCTGGAGCACGGCGCTGAGGGCAGCAGAGTCTCTGTGCAGCCAGTCCATCCTTGCCAGCCATCCCCAGGTGATGATTTAACCTGAATAATGCCCGATCCAGGAGAAATAGGGTGTTCTGTCACACGGGGAGTGGTGAGGTCGGAGGGGAGGGATGGAGACAGCCGGGAGAAAGCAGAGCAGGAGTCCCCTCATGGCTGCAATCCCTCTCCTAAATCTCTGAGTTACCCCAAGGGCTCCTTTGCAGCACATCTGGGGAGAGGGACATGCTCGGGGACCAGCTCTGTGCCTGCTGCTCTGCCAGGGCTGTCCCTGCAGGACCCAGCGTGGCACAGAGCTGCTGCCACAGCCAGGCTGCCTGGCCACGGGACATGGCTCAGTGGAAAATGCAAACTGGAGGTTTTGCCTAAATTTAAAATTGTTCTGACGCTTTCCTGGTTGGGAGAAAAGCGTCTGTCTTCTTTGTTTTTTGCTTAAAAAAACCCCTCCCAAACAAATAAATGCGTGTAAAAACGTGCATGCAAGGGGTGGGCACACACACGGTGACCCCTGTGCCACGGAGCCCTCAGCCAGAGGTTGTGTATGGCATTACTCAGGGCAGGGATGCTGATTATCCCTAGGGATATTCCTCCATCCCGAAGCGTGCCCTGTGTAATTCCCGGGGCAATGCAGTGGTTTTGCACCCCCAGCCCAGCTCCTTCAGGGGGTCCATGAG
Source organism: Pachycephala philippinensis (assembly GCA_013397055.1). Taxonomy (NCBI): domain Eukaryota; kingdom Metazoa; phylum Chordata; class Aves; order Passeriformes; genus Pachycephala; species Pachycephala philippinensis. The sequence goes on from VWZT01012002.1 coordinate 122,331, forward strand.
GCCACTCCGGGGGCTCCAGGGACAGGCCGTGTGCCCAGCCACCATCCTGACCCTGAGGGGATTGTGCCTGGGCATTAACGCCTGCCTTGGGGAGTGGGGTGGGCTGGGAATAGTGCGGGGCTGTGCTCACCCACACCCACACTCACCCACACCCACACCCACGGACACCCCCATGGCTGCAGCGGGGAGCAGCGAAGGACAGGGTGGCAGAAGGTTGGGCAGTGACAGCCCTGCTTTGCTAGAGGACATTTCGGGGGCTGTGTGTGCACATGAGTGCATCCCAGGGCCCCCAGGTCACGCCTGGCCTGCAGCACGAGCCATTTTCAGCCACCCATGAACCCCACTCATCAGCCCCCGGGCCGAATAGTGAGGAGGGGCAATTCCTCCGTGGAAAAGGATGCTAGATATCAAAATCCTCTTTATAAAAGGAAAAAGCAAGCAACACAGGGCTGGAGAACCTCACGTTCCAGCTGCGCTCCCCACTTGGGGCTGCTCTGCTCTCTGCTCCCCCTTCACATCACCAGCCCATAGAAATACATTCACTTCATTTTTTTTTTCCTTCCCCCTTTTCAAAACTCCTCCACGAATTCCAACCAGCTCCTCCCGCTGTCCAGAGCCCCGCGGAGCTGCGAGGGGACGCTGGGGGCCGGGCGGGCGGGAGGCAGCTCACACATCGGTGCTGATGCTGCGGCTGCGGGAGAACGCCTCCCGCATGGCCGAGAGCCGGTTGGGATTGAGCGCCTGCAGGTTGGACACGGGCAGGGCCAGGTCCTCCTGGCTCACCGTCTTGTAGCTCACCCGGTCCCCCCCGTTGTGCAGCTCCTCGGGGGGCTCCTGCAGGAAGAAGGT
>VWZT01012002.1:129168-146518 GCA_013397055.1 Pachycephala philippinensis
TCCCGGCCTGGGGACAGCACTCCTGGCCTGGGGACAGCATTCCCGGCCTGGGGACAGCACTCCCGGCCTGGGGACAGCACTCCTGGCCTGGGGGCTGATGCTCCATGCAGGGGTTTAAGCAGCCGGGCTGGGCTGTGGGGGGGCTGGGGGCTGGGTCACTGCAGACCCCTGGCTTCGATAAGAGCACCTGGGCACTCCTCAGCACAAGGGGACACATCTCATCATCCTCCCATCCCAGCAGCAGTGCTGGCCCCGTGGGAGCCCCCATCTCCAAGGGTTTTTGAATGTTTTATGAGCAGAGGGCACTTCACTCTCTGCTGTGCCCTGCTGGGAGAGTGCTCCTCACAAATTCCCAGGCTCATCCCCCAGCAGATGGGTCCTCCTGGGTGCTAGAGAAGGCTCAGGGATCCCAGCAGCCCCATATTCCCCCCTGCAGCCACCAGGACCGTGCTCATCCCATCTCTGCTCAGACACCACCCTTGGCAGAGCAGCTCCTGCACTCAGGAGGGGCTTTCAGTACCCTGAAAGGTGCCACTGCTGATAGTCCCTGGAATAAGAAGGAATTTTGTGAGCCTGTGGCACATCAGAGAGGACTCTACCAGCTGTAACACTGTCACAGGTTTTTAACAGCAAATGGAACAGAGAACAAAATATTCCACCTCCGCCTGTCCCCTTCTGGTGGCCTTAGAGCCCTTCCCTGGCTTAAAGCCAGCTCCAGAGGTCACTGGCACAGGGGTAACCCACAGCTCAGACTCCTGTGACTGTCCCCCAGCAACACCCCCAGGCCCCCTGCAGCCGGGACAGCCCCTGGTGCTTCAGCTCCCACTGCTGTCCAGAGCAGAAACCACTCATTGCAAAGGCAGCTCACAGCCAGTGCCTGATCAATGATTTATCAGCCAGGACCTTGCTGGAACAGTGCTCAGCTGTGCAGAACAGGATCCCAGCCCCCCCGGGCCTGGGCAGGGCTCAGGGGACACCTGGGAATGGCTGAGGGCAGGACAACACCGTGGGCAGGAAGGGTTTGAGTGCCCCGGCACTGAGAGCCAAGGCTGGAGGTACAGATGAGCACTGGGCTGATTTAGGGGTGTATCCCCCATGTCTGCATCAATCATAACCCACAATAAACTCCTCCAGAGGGCTGCTCCTCTCCTTTCTGCCCATTCTCAGCTCAGCCCTGTGCAGCCAGAAAAGCTCCCCTGGTGCTGCCAGAGCAGAGCTGAGATGGGAAATGGGTCACGGTGAGCTGCTCCTTCTGCCTGCTCCTGTTATAATTCAATATAACCAATATAAAAACGGTATTACAGATAATTAACCCCCTGAATTTTGTAATGAAAAGTGTTCTGTTAAATATGACGTGTCAGTCCAACAACTCCTTCTTGTATAAGCTTTTTCCAAACACCAAGGACATGCATCCCTGCAGGTGCTGATGCCTAAAGAGGCCAACCTAGAAACAGAGACTAGACAGGAGTAAGGGAATAAAGGTGGATATTTATTTGAAAGGCCTTCAGAGGCACACCCTGGGCAGGCCAAAGGCTGCACCCAAGATGGACCCCGAGTCACGAGTTCTTCACACTTTTAGAGCTTTGCTCCATCTGCATCTCAACCCAATTTCACCAACTCAACTTTAGCTAATGATGGAATTTCCCCTCAGCTTGCCCCCCTTCTCAAGATGCTGGGTTACACATTTTGGGCCTAGGCCGGGCTGGGTGTCCTTGGAGAGCAGCCTGGAGAGGCTTTGTTCTGTCTGTCTCAGCATGAGAGAGCAGCAGCTCCCAGGCTGCAGGACACTGCAGAGTTACACACTGGGAATGCAGGATTTGAAACATATAAAAGCTAAAACCTAAGGCATCAGTGTCCCTGTCACAGAACCATATTTTGGGTCAAAGGGACCTTTAAAGGTCATCAGGTGTGACCCCCCCAACCTGCCAGAGCAGCCAGGCTGGATTCCTGTGTGACAGCAGCTCATTGAGAACCCACCGAGAACCCAAAACCCGGCTGAGGAGGCTCAGCCTGTTCTGGAGATCCATCCCACAGCAACAGCCACTTCGAATTGTGGGGTTTCCTAAAGCCTAAAAAAGCAGAAGTCCATGGGAGAATCAGGGATCCTCTCCCGGCAGCTTTTAAAGCAGAGACTAGCTCTCAGTCTGAGTTTCCAGCACATTTATGCAGGTTTCCGTGGATCCAGGGGTTGCCCATCCCGGAATGTGTGCTCTGCAGTAATGAGGCGCTAATGGCATTCAGCACAACCAAATCACGCTCACAGAAATAATATTGGCACAGCTCATTACAGCGGCATTAAGGCTTACTAAGCACAACTCCAGGCAGGAATTTCAGTGGCTGCAGAAGCTCCGTGGAGAGAGGCCGGGCTGCTGGGGAGGGAATCGCTGAATCACCTGGGCGCTGCCCTTGGGAATGTCCCCTTCAGGGGCCGTCCCGAAGGCGCTGCTGGGGACACTTCAGCATCGATGAAGTGCTCACCCTGCTCTGCCCTCTCTGTGAAAATGAATGGCCACGTCCTGAAAGCATCTGCAGGGATGTTGGTGACATCGAGAGAGATGCTGGTGACATTGAGAGAGATGCTGGTGACATCGAGAGAGATGCTGGTGATGATAACAGGGATGCTGCAGACATTGAGAGAGACTTGTCCATCCCTGCCCACCAACCCTACACTGGCATCAGTCCAGGACAGGTAAATCCCAAAAACCAGGCCCAAGGAAGGAGCTGGTGCAGAAGTGATGGACTCGCCCCCAGCTCTGCCCCTGCCCACAGCCAGGCTCTGTCATGATTTCAGAACTGCTGTCAAACCACTCCAGAGGGTTTTACCCTCCCCAGTCCTACCTTTCACTGCCCAAACAATCCCACTCTGCTTAAACACCAGGAATTATTCCTGGGAAGCAGGCCATAATCCCAAACACACATAAGCAGTCTAAACTCCTTAAAAAAAAAAAAAAAAAGGGAAAAAGATAAAAGAAAGATGTGCTGTCTTTCCACCCTGCATCATTTAATCACCTCTTGAGTTACGGCTTAGGCAGCTTGAGATATTAAACATTAGAGAGAGCAGGTTTGGGAATTAGCAGCTTGAGATAAGCTGCTGCAATCGCTGCTGGGTGGGGGAAAGGTCAGGAAGTGGGGAGCACCCTCTGCCCAGCCCAGGGTCTTCTCCCAGCAGGCTGGAAATGTTCCCTGGCCAAGCTGAAAAGCTTGGATTGGCTCATTGAGAGCCAGCTATAAACCTTACTCCTGATTATGACATTTTCCTGCATTCACTGAACAGGCAGTGCTCACTCTCCACCACCTCACCGCAGAGCTCACTGCAGTGCCCCGGAAAGGCACAGTCAGATCAAAAAGCCTTAATTGTCACAAAACGCTGCTGAACCAGTGCACCAAAGGTGGGAAAGAAGGGAATTTGTTCTTCTGAAAGAGTGACTCTTTGCAGAATTGCTCCATTCACGTGGATTTTTGAAAGCTCCTCATGCTGAACGCCACAAGCTGCTGCTCCAAGAGCTCTGGGGGAGCTGGTGCCTGGCACCAATAGCTCACACCAACATTCCCGCTGTCCCATCTCGCAGGAAATGCCCCGAGAATGGGGTTTCATGGCATGAGGATGGGAAAACACTCACACAGAGTCACCTCGGGAGCTCTCAGCTGACAACAGCCCTGGCTGGGAGCTGGAGCTGCCTCCTGCTCCCGGGGGCATTCAGCACTCCAATCCACAACGATCCTGGGAATGATCCTGGGAATGATCCTGGGAATGATCCTGGGATTTCCAGGCCAGGGACACTGCACAGAGGCACAGCAAGGCCCTGGTACCCTGTGATGGCCACGCAAAGGCAGCAGAAGCAGCAACTCTCCCTGTGACTCCTGTGACTCCTCCTTTATATGTCGGGATTTGCGGCTCTGGAGAATCACTGGAGAATCGTCCTTATGGGAGGACATGGACTGGGTCACCTCTGCTGCCACCCAGCCCTGTGCTAACAGAGGCCCTGCATGCTTCAAACCTCGTGGTTTGCGCCTTTTGGCTTCTGCTTGAGGCAGGCCCAAACCCACAGAGAGCCCTGTACCAGCCCTGCCCCAGCTGCACCTTCAGCCTCCCTGCACAGCTGGGATACAGCCCTGGCTCATCTCAGGAGCTCTGGTTCATCCCAAGAGCTCTGGCTCATCCTCATGCCTAAAGAGGCCAACCTAGAAACAGAGACAGGACAGGAGTAAGGGAATAAAGGTGGATATTTATTTGAAAGGCCTTCAGAGGCACACCCTGGGCAGGCCAAAGGCTGCACCCAAGATGGACCCCGAGTCACGCGTTCTTCACACTTTTATAGCTTTGCTCCATTTGCATCTCAACCCAATTTCACCAATTAAACTGTAGCTAATGATGGAATTTCCCCTCAGCTTGCCCCCCTTCTCAAGATGCTGGGTTACACATTTTGGGCCTAGGCCGGGCTGGGTGTCCTTGGAGAGCAGCCTGGAGAGGCTTTGTTCTGTCTGTCTCAGCATGAGAGAGCAGCAGCTCCCAGGCTGCAGGACACTGCAGAGTTACACACTGGGAATGCAGGATTTGAAAAATATAAAAGCTAAAACCTAAGGCATCAATCCCAGGACCTCTGGTTCATCCCAGGACCTCTCCCTCATCCCAGGACCTCTGGCTCTCTGGCCCTGGCAGGGAAGTGCCTGACAGGGAAGGTGTTGCTACTCCAATGCTCATTTTTTAGACAGGGAATTTGGTCACAGCTCTGCTTTTGAAGTCAGGTTGCCTGAAATCCATCAAATTCCAGCCCATTTCCAGATTAGGTGGCTTCCACCAGGCCAGGCACTGGGTGAGCAGCGAGCTGGCAGCAGCTCCATGCCCTACACTGTGCTCAGGAAGGATGAGCCCCACGCCTGACCCGGTGACCCCGCAGATGTCCCGGGAGGCGGAGGAGCCATCGATCCCGAGCCGCTGCTGAGCCATCGATCGGGGCTGGGGAGGAAGGGCACACTCGGTGTACATTGCCAGTGAGCAGCAAATCCCACAGCTCTGCATCTCCAGGGGCACGAACCCGACTCCGTGCATTGATGCCACATTTTAGCTTTTATATGTTTCAAATCCTGCATTCCCAGTGTGTAACTCTGCAGTGTCCTGCAGCCTGGGAGCTGCTGCTCTCTCATGCTGAGACAGACAGAACAAAGCCTCTCCAGGCTGCTCTCCAAGGACACCCAGCCCGGCCTAGGCCCAAAATGTGTAACCCAGCATCTTGAGAAGGGGGGCAAGCTGAGGGGAAATTCCATCATTAGCTAAAGCTTAATTGGTGAAATTGGGTTGAGATGCAAATGGAGCAAAGCTCTAAAAGTGTGAAGAACTCGTGACTCGGGGTCCATCTTGGGTGCAGCCTTTGGCCTGCCCAGGGTGTGCCTCTGAAGGCCTTTCAAATAAATATCCACTTTATTCCCTTACTCCTGTCTAGTCTCTGTTTCTAGCTTGGCCTCTTGAGGCATCAGGATGGGGAGACCCTCGGCAGGTTGAAGTCTTTGCGAGCTGCACACCCGGCCCTCCTTTGCTCGGGAGTCATGTATCCAGGCTGGGATCCAGGCTGGGATCCAGGCTGGTATCCAGGGAGCTCCTTTAAAATTAAATGCAGCCACCTGAGAGCTCCAGGGACACCCCCCACCCAGCCACTAACACATGGACCAGCACCCCTCTGTCCCTGCCCACCCCTCCCAGCTGTGGGTGGGTGTCTGGCAGCTGGTGACACCTCCACCAGCATCACACTGTCCCCACCAGCATCCCTGAGCCATCCTGGGCTCTGGCTTTCCATGCAACCCACCCTCAGTCCCCCTCCTGTGCCCTGGGGACACAGACCTGTGCTTCCAGCTCCTGCTGGGTGACACCAGGGAACTCCCTGGGTGCTGCTGCAGCCCTGCCTGGGATCTCCAAAGGGATATGCGTTGCTGTTTTCAAAAAAAATAACCCCAAAAAAATCAGGAAAAAGGGTTGGGAGTTTCCATAGCTACAGCTTTACATCGCTCTGGCTCAGGCTCCAGCTCAGGCCGTGTAATGAGGCACAAGCAGAGTGTTTTTTCCCACTCCAGTCCAGCAGCGTGGTGCATGAATAAAGAAGAGGAGAAGAGAGAGGGAGCTGGGGGATCTTGGAAATAACACAGAAATGTTAAGGACTGGCTCAGAAGGTGGCCTCTGGCACACAACTCCCTGCCCTGGGGCTGGGGAGGGAAGGAGCCCCTCATCACCCGGTGAGTGAGATGAACCTTCACGCTGCCTGACATGGGCAGAGGCCAAAACCTGCTGCATTTAAATTCCTGTCTGCCTGGTCCTGGACCTCAGGGGCTCGGGGAGCTGCTGCAAGCAGGGAATGGGCAGAGGATTAGGGCTGCTGCCACTGCCCACAGCACCTGGGACCTGCCTGGCTTCCCATCCTGTCCTTTGTTCAGTGTAATGTCACCCCCTGAGGGCTGGTGTCAGCACTGTCACATTTGCAAACTGATCACAGAATCACAGAATTCCAGGCTGGTTTGGGTTGGAGGGATCTTAAAGTTCACCTCATTCCACCCCCTCCCATGGGGGGAACACCGTTCTCTATCCCAGCCTCCCCTTGGACACTTGCAGGGATCATGAACAAGAGGGAGATGGGTTTCCTCATTGTTTTGCACCCTGGAGTTTTTCTACAGGCACTGAAATCTCCTTATGTTATCCTCTTTAATAAGGATTTATCATTGCTGCATCAGGGAATTAATGCAGACTGTCTGAGAGGGTAATTTTCAGATTCTTGGCAACTCACCATGAACCAGTTCCAGTAAATTTTGCCTTTTTTCCTCACCTTAATTCTGTTACAGCTTTTCCTGGGAGATGAGAGAGGGAGAGATTTGACTCAGAGAAAAAAAAAAAAAAACCAACCCAAAACAACAACCCCAACAACAAAATCATAACGAGAAAAAGCGGAAAAGATAAAGGAACTCGCACAACTCAGCTGAAAACCCTCATTAGGAGAATAAAGAACCAGAGAAAAACCTTCACACAAATTGCTCAGCTCAAGCCCACGTGGGCTGGGAACTGCTGGGATCAAATGTTCGAGGTATCGACTGTTCTCAGGGACAGCATCTTTCGGAAAGCAGAACACGTGTGAGGGATCTTCTTGCCTCTCGTCAGCACCAGGACGACACCAGCGCTGCCTTTGAGATGACTCCTCGGTGCTGGGGAGGCCCTTGAGAGGGAGGCAAAGGCTCCTGAGCCTCACCTGCCACCTCCCTGCCATGCCCAGCGGCCACAGAAACGCTGCCACAGGTGTGGATGCTGCAGAATTGGTCACTGAGACATTTTCCAGCTTTGCCAGTGTCCGTGGGAGAGTCCTTGCTTTCACACAGGTGCTGGCCGAAAATCAGTCAGAGGTTTTTGTAAACTAATCCTTTATCCTGCAGGTGCAAGTTGTTGTGGAGTATTGTTGTGGTACTGACTGGAGAAATATTTTGAAATGGGTGTTGTAGGGTTTAGCCAATCATTCTAAGAGGTGGATGGTCGGGGACAAATAACCTTATGCCATTCAAGCGAACTAAGATATATAAACCAGTTTGTAAATGAATAAATAATTCCATTCCTGGATCGGGCTTGTGTCGTTTCTTGCCGTACAACAGCGACACACAGGCACCAGAACGTGGGGAACTGAGGCAGGCGAGGGGAGAAGGGTGGATGTGATCAGAAGCTTCTGCTCAGTGCTGGCTCTTCCTGAGCAGGCTGCAGCTCCTCCCTTCCCTGCTTAAACGGTGCCTGACTGGCAGTGCCTCAAAGGAGCAGAAAATTCCAGGTGTCTTCTCTTGGAAAGCCAAACCTCAGAGCAGTGCTCTGAACTCCCCCTGAGCCTTTCTGAGCAGCCCTGGGAGGGGTCAGGGCCCTGAACCCCCAGGGATGAGCCCACAGCAATGCCTCCATCCATCCTGGAGAGCTGGAGGAGGCTCACCCAGCACCCCCAAATCCCAGCTGGATTTCAGCTTTGTTCCCTCGCACAGCGAGTTCACTTCACCCGGACACGTCTGCTGGGGCTCCTTGGGAAGCAGGAATGCTCTGCTGGTAAATCACAGGGTTAATGTGCTGGACTGGGAGCCCAGAGTAAATTAGCAAAACTTTTCACTGAACTGATGCTGATTTTCTGAGCTGAACTGGGAGCCCAGAACCGAATCAGCAAAACCTTCACTGAACCGACGCTGATTTTCTGAGCTCTCCAGGCACCACCCCCTCCGTGGAGCCCTTCATCACCATCCTGCCTCAGTGAAAACCAGACAGAGAGCTGAAATTGGAGTCTTACAAAACCCAGACCTGTGAAAATGTGAGCATCTTCCCTGCCCGGTGCCCCTGGGCACGGAAGAGACCCTCAAAATGTGCAATGGAGCTGCTCCTGCAGGAGATGCCCCTCTGGAATGTTCAACGGACCAGAAATCTCCTCTGGGAATCAGGAATACATTCACTGCTGTCCCAAACCACAGGTCTGGTTAAAAAACACCCTCCAGCTTGGCTGCCACTGCTCCTGGGCTTGACATGGGAGAGAATGGAGTGTGTGGATGATGCCTTAGGTTTTAGCTTTTATATGTTTCAAATTCTGCATTCCCAGTGTGTAACTCTGCAGTGTCCTGCAGCCTGGGAGCTGCTGCTCTCTCATGCTGAGACAGACAGAACAAAGCCTCTCCAGGCTGCTCTCCAAGGACACCCAGCCCGGCCTAGGCCCAAAATGTGTAACCCAGCACCTTGAGAAGGGGGGCAAGCTGAGGGGAAATTCCATCATTAGCTAAAGTTGAATTGGTGAAATTGGGTTGAGATGCAAATGGAGCAAAGCTCTAAAAGTGTGAAGAACTCGTGACTCGGGGTCCATCTTGGGTGCAGCCTTTGGCCTGCCCAGGGTGTGCCTCTGAAGGCCTTTCAAATAAATATCTACCTTTATTCCCTTACTGCTGTCCAGTCTCTGTTTCTAGGCTGGCCTCTTTAGGCATCATGGGAGCCCAGGAATTTCTGCTGGGAGCCCAGGATGCTTCAGTGCTGTTCTGGTTGGTGTGATCAGGATTATCACAGAATTGCACAAGCCTCTGATATTTGAGGTGATGTTAACAGCCCAATCAAACAAAGCCCTTTCCATTTCAGGTCCTGGCAAACCTGTATTAATTTTTGGGAATCTTCTCTTTTCGAGTGAAACTCCAGCAGCAGCGTGTGCGAGAGTTATTCATCCCCGGGGCTGAGCAACTCTAATCCTCTGCAGGCAACAGTTCTGCCACAGCCCAGCAATCTTCACACTTTATATTTACTACCAATCAAGTCAGACAGTGTTTTAAAGACCAACCCTTTGCCTGCCAATTTGAAGATTCGACAGTATATATAATATTTATAAAGGTGTCCAGAAAACAGGTGAGATCAGTGTCGGTTTCTCAGAAACCAGTACCACTGTTTTGTGTTTTCTGTAACCTGCGTTGTTTTCTTTGAAAGTACAACATAAACAAAGATGCGATGCCAGAACCACAAGGGAAGAGAGGTGCAACTAAGAAAACTCCACTTTCTGTGGGCTGAATCTGCTCCCACGAGCTTCTGTGAGAATCAGGAATAACTCTTGAGAAAACAGCGAAGCTGAAGTGTTGCAAATCAGAAAAAGAAAATCATCTGGAGCTGTCTAATATTCATTGTGCTTGTCTTTATCTCGGGGGCCTGGGCCTGCCCATGGGATGTCACATGCAGCGCTGGCCACAGGGGATCCCAGAATCCCAGACTGGTTTGGGTTGGAAAGGACCCTAAAGCTCATCTCATTCCACGCCTGCCATGGCAGGGACACCTTCCACTATCCCAGGGTGCTCCAAGCCCCGTCCAGCCTGGCCTTGGATACTTCCAGGGATGGGGCAGCCACAGCTTCTCTGGGCACCCTGGAGCCCACCAGGTCTCCCCTGCAAAAAGGAGGTTCCTGAGAGCTCCTGCCCGAGCCCAGCGAGCTCAGGGATGCCAGTGCTGCAGACCCGAGCTGCCCTTGGAATCACAGGAGGGTTTGGGTGGGAAGGGACCTTTAAAGGTCACCAAGCCCAACCCCCAGCCAGGAGCTCATTCCCTGCTCTGGGTGCACCTTAACTCTGTCACAGTCACTCAGGAAATGGCTTTGGTGACAGCTGGATCGGAGACATCACCTGGAGGGCTTTGAGAAACACCTTTCCAGCACTTCCATGTGTTTGGCTGTGGAAGGGGGCCTGGCTCTGCTCCCCTGGCAGAGCTGCAGCCACAGGCAGTGGCAGCTTCGTGCCCGTCGCTGTTTGCACAAGGAAAAAGTCACACAGGAAGCCCATGGGACAGCCTGAGTTTGAATTATTACCCCAGTTGCTCCTTTGTGTAACATAACAATAAACCCACTAAATTTTCCTAACAACAAACGCAAATCAGCGCTCATTATCCTTCCCCTCCCAGCTCCACTCCCACTCCCTCGGCAGAGCTATTTTTCCCCAGATCCCACCGCTAATCTTTCCAGGGTTTAGCTTCCCAGCAGGCAGCACCAATCAGACCGAGACACCTCCTTCCCCTTCCACAGGAGAGCCTGCATCCCTGCAAATCCCTGCTTGCACTCGCGGAGAAGATGGGGAGAGATCCCCAACAGCGAGGCCGTGCATCTCCTCAGCAGCTGGGACACCTCCGAGCTGAGCCTCAGAGCTGTATTTCCATCCCAGGAAACGGCTCGGATGGCCACAAAATGCCTCCTGTTTTCCTCTGTAACCCCGTTTTCCTCTCCTCTAACCCCTGTAAGGTTGTGTTAAGAAAAGAGCGGCGTCGCCGCTGTTCGGGGGATGCCAGGGGGGAAAGCGGGAAGCAGGAGGAGCATCGCTGCCTGCAGGGGTGATGCAGGAACTCACAGAGCCTCGCTGGGAAGGCAGGAGAGGGTTAATGGTTTGCCAAAGCTCAGGCAGGAAGATCCATGATGGATCTAAACCCAAATCCACGCCGAGAGCGCAGGGAATCCAGATGCAAATCGCACGGCAAAGCCCAAGCAAACACCCTCTGCCTAAATCGGGAAGCAGGCGCGGGTTCCCAAAGAGGAGCTCTGTGCCGGGATTGCACTGTCCCTGCCGGTCACCTCGGAAAATACCACAGCATTCCCAGGGAGAAAAACCCCAACACCCCAGAGGAGCGAAGGTGGAATATTTGGAGCAGAAATGAGCAAAGCTCTCTCTAGGTGAGTTATTTTTCTCGCAGGGAGCCGTGCCTGTGAGTGATGCTTCAGCAGAGCTGTGATTTTTGCAGCCGCTCCGGGGACTCGTCTGGCGCTTCCCTGTGAAATCCCCCTCGCTCCCGGCACGCTCCCGCAGCACCACAGCGAATTCCAGCCTCCACGGAGCCTCTGTATCATCTTTTACAACAAAGTCCACGACATCTCCCTGCTCTGATCGGTGCCAGTCCGTGAATCTTTGAACCTCGAGGCGTTTTGATCCCGTTCAGCTGGAGCGACCCGAGCTGGGGAGAGGTTGGGGAGACAGGGAATCCATCCCCAGGCTGAGGTGATCCCCAGAGGGTTTCAAAGCAGCCACATCACCCAGCAATCTGGGGATTTCTCTCCCCCTGGCAGCCACCTTTCTGGCGTTTATATTGAGGTATTTCCCCCTTTAACCCCAAACATTCTGAGTAAAGAGAGGAGCTGGCTTTGCCTGGTGCCAGCCCTGTGGGGACAAGGCAGAGCTGCAGGAGGCCACCCGTGTCCATCGTGGTCCAGCCCTTTCAGGCAGCCCAGGAACAAGGGACAGCTCTGCACAGGGGAAAAATGAAACCACACAGGAATTTTCCTCCTGGATTTCCGTGCATCCCCTCCAGCAGAAGGGAAGGAAATCCCAGCTCTGTGGCCTGCTTAGCACTCGCAACTCCCCCGATGTAATGAGCTTATGAGCTTCTGCGGCTCAGAGCCCGTGATGAACTCGTACCTAGAGCAAAGCCACGGCTCAAAGCCAGACCTAAAGCTGGTGGGGCACAGGGCTCTGTCCCCCGCTGGGCAAGATCATCTCCTTTATCCCCTCCCCAGGAGAGGCCAACCAGCTCAGCCTTGGAGGAGCCCAAGCTGGACTTCAGTAGCAATTCAAAGGCAAAAACGCTTTTTCACCAAAGCCTGTTTTTTGGGCAGTTTCCGATTGTTATCTCACCTTCTGATGGTTGTCTCACCACCTAAGGATCTTGTGATTGTTATCTCGGAAAGGGAGGAGGAAGAGGATGGGGCTGCGGGGCAGGAGGGCAGGGCTGGAGCAGCAGTGGGTGAACAGAAGGGAAAAGGCAGGGATGGGCAGCAGGCCGAGTGTGTGAGGTCTGAGCAGCTCCAAATGACTCCAAACAGCACTGAGACCCTGCAGCACTGACACAGCCTCACGGCAGCACCCAGTGAGGCAGAGGAGAGCTGGATCCAGTGGGACAGGATGGTCCTGCAGCAGGCAGAGCCCTCTGCTTGGCTCCAGGGCACCCCTGGAACTCACTCACCCCCACTGCTCCCTCTGAGCAAAAAAACACTGGCCGAACAGGAAGATGTGTGAGCCCACTACTTGACTTCCTCTCTGAGGGGCAGGAAATTATCAGTGAGCATTAACTCTGCCTGCGCTGGGGCCGAGGAGAGCAGTCAGCAGTGCCAGGAGCACATACAGATGTGTGACAGCAGAGCCACAGCTCGTCCCTTCCTCTGCCTGAGCAGCATCCCTGGCACCTGGGCCAGGGCAGAGGAGGATGGCTGGCACTTGGCTCCTGCCAGGAATTCACCTGCCCTCCTTTTCCTTTCTTTTCCATTAATAGAGAGGTTATTCAGTGCTCTGGGACGTGCTGAATGGAGGCGTGGGCTCCGAGTGGCTCCTGCTGTGGCCTCGCTGAGCCCTCGGAGCGTGGCAGCCCCCTCTCCCCCTCTCCCTGCAGAGCCGCCCGCCCTTGGCTCAGGTGCTCAGAGGCGGCTGCTTTATCCATGGCTAATGACATTTATTTTCTCCTCGGTGCCTCGGGGAGGGCTCTTTCTCTCGCCCTCCCTGCTGATGTGAATCCTGCTGCCCTATTGTGCTGATCTGAGACCTTTTTTTTGTCGTTGAACTGCTGGTGAGCTCCCCTGCATCCCCCAGCCTGCTCTTCCTACAGCCAGCCACACATTTCCCGGGTTTGATCCCACCAGCACTGAAGCAAAGAGCAAACCCCCTCACATTTTCAGGTTGGATCAGGTCCCTCACCTGGCGAGGCCGGGCTGAGACTTTTGGATTCTTGGTAACTTCCCTCTGAAAAGTCCTTCAGAACAGGCAATTACCAGAGTGCCATTAAAGCTTTCCCCATTGCACAGCCAGATAAGTCGCTGGGAGCCTTTTGAAGTAACCTTTAAACAATAGATCCTGTCTTGTTTACTGAGTGTTTCTGAACTCAACAGTAATGCATCCAGATGTCACCCCTGCCTACCGTAGGCCTAACTATTTCTGGAAACACACCAAAGGCAAATTGCTTGGATAATGTCAGATATTGTTGCAAAAAGAATATGACAAGTTTCCATCTCCTTGATAAAAGCTGTGGAGCACAGAGTTATTTCCCAGGGCAGCGGAGCCGCGTGTACCTTCGCCTCAGCCCCGTGTGGGAGCTGCACCCCTCCCTCCTGCAGCTCATGGACAGGTGGACAGTGGCACGTGTTTTCCAGCTTCCAGCTCAGGGAAAAATCAGTGTTGCTGTCCAGAGAAGCTCAGCACACTCACAACATCCACGCTGAGGGGTCTGTGGCTGCAGGAGGCTTTGGTCCTGCAGGAGGGAGATGGGGGAGAAGCGCTGGAGATGCTGAGCAGGGGCTGAGCTGCCCTGGTGATGCCCCAGCTCGTCTTGTGCCATTGTTGGGAGTGCAGTCAAAAGTCAGCTCTGAGCCATCGCAGGTGATTGTTCAGCGAGCAGGAGAACGCTCTGTCTGAGGTGAGAGGGTGACAGAACTCGCCAGCCCCTGGCTCCTGTCCTGTCTCCACTGCTCGTCCTGCCAAGGGGAGCTCACGCTGAGGGAGGTGCTGGACCCAACACTGTCCCTGCTGATCCTCAGCTCCAGAGAGAACTCTTGGGCACGTAGGATGGGGTAAAATCATCATCGTTGTTATTCTGGCCTAAATCAAGTCCTGTCCCCCTTCAGTGCTGCCTCTGACACCGTGAGAAGCACATCCCCATGGAGCCTGGTCCTCTCTCTGCTGCCCTGAACTGCTGCTGATGGGTCCTGGCTGTTATTAACCTTTCCAGGGACAGAGAGGTCCAGGGATATTTCAAAATGTTATTCTGACCTTTAATTTTGTTCCCCAACCTTTCCAGCTGCCCTCTGCCCAGGGCTGCTCTCGCAGGTTCCTGAGGTCCCAGTCCTGCCCGGGTTGGTCCTGGCTGTGAGCTGAATGCAGCTGAAAGGTCTGGAGAGGGTCAGAGTCCATCACCCAACCTGTCATCCCTCTGCCCATCTGCACTGCTGGGATAGAGGCTGTTTGCTCAGGCAAAGGGGGAACCAATCCCACCACAAGAGATCACAAGGAGAGAAGGAGATAACGCACAAAGACCTGGGAGAAAACGCAGATTGGATGGGGAATGAGCTGCGAGTCCAGCCCCACATCTGCCACCTCTGCTCCATCCCTTCCCTGCACCTCTTCAATGTCACAAGTTGCATCACCAGCCGAGGCTGTGGGAGCCCTGCCAGCATGCAGCACCTCTTCCCTGGCCATGTCCTTCTCCATATCCATGACAACAGGGCACACAGGTACCAGAACAGGCCGAGCGAGAAGGGACCCAGCCAGCCCTGCCTCTTACACCAGCACTGCTCAGCCAGAGGGAAAGGGCTGAGTCAGGCAAATCCCCTGGAGCTCAGCCAGCTGCAAAACCCCTCCTTGCCCCACGTGCTGGGCGCTGAGGACACATCCTGACATCCCAAAGGTCAGTGGCACAGACCCTTCCAGGCTGCCAGGATGCACAAAGCTCTCTGGGCTGCACATGAATGCCCAAGGAAATTGAGCACCTTCATCTCTTTGAATCAGCAAAACTTTTAAAGATCCTAAAGGGGTGCTCAGGAATGGCTGGAGGGTCAGGGGTGTTCTTCAGCTTCAGAGTGGGAAACCTTTAGAAAGGCTTGGGTCCATAAACCACGGGCAGTGGCTGTGTCCCTTACCCTCTGCTGAACAGGCTCTCCTCAGAGAGCAAAGCCCCTGAGTCAAACCTTCAGGCCTGACTCTCGTGCCGCCTCCACGAGGGTTTAGGGACTGCCACAGATTCAATGGAAAAGGGTCAGGAGATGTGACAGCCAGACCCACCTGCCAGGCTCTGCTGGAAAACAGCGATGGGCACAGCGAGGGCACAGCCAGGAGCCCCAGCACTGGGGATGTTCTGCCACTCTCTGTGCCCAGGTGGGCACAGGTATCTCAGAGCTGCCTGTGTTTGTAAGCTGTGCCCGCTGGCAATAAACCAGAAAGGAACAAATGCTGTTTCCTTCCTTCCCCTCAAATCCCCACGTCCTTTCTGAACGAGAACCAATGTACTGCGGGGTGATAAATCAACACCAGTCGCTTTGCAGGGGATTTTGTTGAAGTTCTTTATCTCTCCTGAGCACCAGCGCCGTTCCTTAAGAGGTCCTGTCATCGTTCTGCACAGAAATCCTGACACGCAGAGGAAGGAGGTTACACTTCTAATTACAGCTGCACGGTCTTTAAGGTGTTTAAAATCTCTTTTCACCGACTGACAGCCCCTAATGCACCTTTCTGCTTGTTTCAGGCAAGAAGAAAATCAACCACAGAGACTGCAAACAACCTCCAGTTACTCACAAGCCATTGCAAAGGGGCAGGAGCCTCGGCACAGGTGTGGGATAGTTCAGGCACTCACTTCATGCACAATTCATGGCAACTACTTTCCCTCACAGTGCTGTAATTTAGATGCTTCCTCGGAGAAGACGAGATGTGATGACTAAAAAACCCCATCCTACTGGGTACTTTTGCTCAAATGAAGTCACCCAGGAGCACCATCTGCACTCTAAAAATCGGGATAACCCGCCAGGTTCCCTAAAATGACAGCCATACATCATGACAGACTGAAGTGCAGAGTTTTCCCATCTAGGTTTTATGCTGATTTCGCTGCTCCTTTCAGGCTGGAAGACAATCTGTTGAACCTCAAAGTGCCGTCTTCTCTTACCTTTAATTTATTCTGCCAGAAAACTGTCTACCTTAATGAGTGTGAGCACACCCCCACCACCTCCCAAGTTTGGTGATCTGTTATGTCAAATATAAATAATCCTGTCTGAAAGCGGTCGATATGGGGAAATGAAAAGCCATCTTCCCTTGGGGGATTTCTCTCTCCCTCCCACAACCCCCCTGAGCCCTCAGGCTACCTTCAATGTGCTGAGCAGCATCCATGTGGCTCTGAGAGCACAGACCTTGATGGCTGCTGGATTCAGAGTGACAAGAACAACCCACAGGTGACTGTGCCATCACCTTCCTGGCGTTCCGCTCCGGATCCCTCTCCATCACCACTGCTCTGCTGAGCGTGAGCTAATGGGATGGGTTGCTGCCTAACCCAGCACTGGGGTGGTCCTACAAACTCACTGGGGGATTCTGATGTCCTTTGGGGCCAGCATATGAGATGGGAACAAGCCCAGACACATGGCTCTAGGTAAGATGTCCAGACAATGACCAGAGGCCGGTTCCAGTCCCACACCGAGCGTGCAAAGGGGACCGAGGTGTCCCTGGGGCAGAGAAGGACACGACCTGCACACCCAGGGAAGGCACGGGATGGGGGCAGCTTTCCCCCTCCATCCCTGAGAGGTGCTTCCATGACATCCCCCCCAGGCTTTGGAGCTGAAGATGCTGCAGGATGAGGGCAAACCAAGCCTGGAGCACCCCAGGATTTCCCGTGCAGGTCTGAGGCGGTGGGACTTGCCCGGTCCCTCCGGGCAGGCTGTGGGGGAGCGGATGCTCCATGTCCCTACTCACCCCGTCTCCCCCTCCAAATCCCATCCCAGCCCCACTCCCGGCAGCCGGGGCTCTCCTCCGCCGCTGCCCTCCTCGCAGGCATCCCCCGGGATGCGGGAATCGCCGCCGGTTCCCCCGGAGCAGCGAGCCCAGGCAGTTTCGGATGCACCGGGAAGCGGGCGGCGGGGGCGGGAGCGAAGCAAACAGGGAAAAAACCCCGCGAGAGCCCCCAGCGCTGGGAAAGGTGGGGAGAAGGGGCCCGACAGAGCCGGGGGGGTCCCGCAGAGCCCCCGGGCCGGTGCCTCCTCCCGCTCCGCTTACCTTCAAACGGGGGAATGGGGCCGGCTCGCTCAGGTGAGGACCGCGTCTCCCGAAGTCTCCTGCTCGGAGAGCATCAATACCGAAATAAACGGGTTTATAAAAAAAAAAAAAAATTATTAAAAATGAA
>VWZT01012002.1:152463-164385 GCA_013397055.1 Pachycephala philippinensis
ATGGATGGATGGATGGATGGATGGATGGATGGATGCATGGATGGATGGATGGATGGATGGATGGATGGATGCATGGATGGATGGATGGATTGATGGGTGGGTGGAGGGAGGGAGGGAGGGATGGATGGATGGATGCTCATGCCATGGTGGAAGGCATCTGGAACTTCAGGAGTGAGCTGACACAGCCATGGGCTGGGAATGTCACCCACAGGTGAGCACGGAGGGTGGGAAAAGGAAGGCACTGGTGGATACTGGGAGCTTGGGGCTGCACCTGCTGGGGGAAGAGTCACCTTCATGGGAGGACTGGAGCAAGCTCCCCATGCCTCTCCTGCAGAGCGAGGCTGGAGCAGAGTTGATCCTGCTTGGAGCATCTTTTGCGGGGACACGTGAATCTGTGTTCCAATGCGGGGAGATGGTTATTGCAAAGCCACTTTATTTCTGGTGTTGTTATTGGCAGGGGAGTGGGAGTGCAATACAATTTTAGCCACCCTGATGTCTCTGTGTCCCTTACATCCCACCTCCATTCCAGAGCAGCTTTTTCCTCACATTACACGATTCCTCTGACTGTACAAAAGGGACTTTTTGCACCTGAAATGGCACAAAATGAGCTGGTCCTGCAGAGCGGGGCCGGGTGTGGGCACTCCTGGGACAGCTGATGGCCGTGTGCCCCCACCACCACCAGCAGCCCTGGTCCCCACCAGCTGCAGGAAGAAGGATTTCTCTGCACATGGCAGGAACAGGGCAGGACCAAGCCCTGTGCGAGGCTCAGCCAGGATGAACTTGCACATGGAGAAGGGTGCCCATCACACCAGGAACTGCCCAGCCACCAGCACCTGTTTTGTCTAAAAACATTTAAAAACATCCCACTGACGATCAGGGTGAGTCTCCAGAGCTCTCGAGTCAGAGACCACCCCTCGGATAAACTCCACTTCCCAAAGCTCACACAAACCTCTCCCACCTCCCACTGGCACTATCCCCTGGATTGCACAACGCTCTATAAACACACCCAGAGAACGCTTTTGTCTCTTCCTGTCCTTTTCAGATATTTTGGGTATTTGTGGCAATCTCTCCTGTTTATATAACAAAGCCACAGCCCAGTGTTTGTGACACCATATCCATGGAAACCCTAATATAGCATGCACAGGCGAGGAGATCTCATTAGGTGCCTCAGCTGCGGCAGCACTGGGGAGGGAATTGCTCCGGGATGCTCTGCTGGGAAGGGGCCTGGCTGCCCACCCAGCCTGGAGCACCTGGCAGGGCAGTGCCGCCTCCCAGAGAGCAAACAGTGCTTTCCTTTGGCTCATTTTGGCCTTTCTCCTGCTGTCCCATCGCCGTGGCACAGCCCAGCCACCCACCTTCGGCTCTGCAGGAGATCTGGGGGTGCATGGCTGGAGCAGGAGGAGAGGCAGAAGCGCTGGAGCTTCTCAGTCAGGGCAGCCCAGCCCTCGCCTTCAGTGCCAGAGCAGCAGCAGTGAGACTGAGCTCTAAAGAGCAGCTCAGGTCCAGTTCTGGCTCTGATTTGGCTCGGTGGGGAGGTCTGACTGCACAGCTCGGGCTGGCTCCCCTTTGGATGTGATCCTCATGCGGAATGAGGCAGAAGTTCTCTTCCACGGTGTAAGATAAAGAAAATCTGGTCCTGAGGAAGGCAAAACAGTTCGGGAGAAAGCAAGGAGCTGGAACAAGCAGAGGCTTGGCAAGGGGGATGTTACAGCACTTGGGCTGTGAGGCACAAAGTGCAAGGAGGAAGAAATGGCTCTTCCCACCCATCCCTGCTGGATCTCTGTCACCTACAAGTGTCCTGTCCTGGCAGGAACTGCCCAGCCAGCAGCACCTTCTTTGTCTAAAAACATTTTAAAACATCCCATTGAAGATCAGGGTGAGTCTCCAGAGCTCCTGTGTCGCAGACCACCCCTCAGATAAGTGAGTTAGAACAGCCCAGGCCACTGTCACACGAGGAGCTTCCCAGCAAAACAGCACAGCCCGCTGTGGCCCAGGTGACACAGGGACATTAAAACCACGTTGGAGAGGGCAGACACTCACCTGGGCCTCTGCTGGGCAATTGAAACTCAGACTGGCAGCCCCAGTGCCCTCCTGGTGCATGGCAAAACCAGTGAGCAGCCTGCAGATCCCTTCTGGTTTGTTATGGGAGCAGGACTGGGCAAAGTGATCCTTTGGGAAGGATGATAAACAATCCTTTGGGAAGGATGACAAAACACCGTGGCGGCTCCAGCCTGTGATGGAACAGCTCCTGTGAGTCATGGGGCTGGTCCACGGCTCTGATTTGGAGGGTTAGGGGTGGATCTGGCCGGAGAAATCCCATTGATCAGGGCAGGGGTCCCTGTGACCCTGCAGGGTCACCCATCCACGTGAGTGTCCCCGCAGTGTGCCAGCCCCCCTTCCCACACCGTGGCGGCTCCAGCCTGAGTCAGACACTGCCAAACCTCATCAGCACCGAGGCAAATTCGATCCTGGTGCTGGATGGGGCTGTGGATAGCTGAGCCCCCGGGGCACGGAGAGCTGCACCGGCCGCGCAGCAGACAGAGAGCTTCCCACCCTTCCCCTCCCCTCCCTGCCCTTGCCCAAATTGAATTTCCATTTCTGTTAGCGAGGCAATGGATTATCGCTCCGAGGGGTGCTGCCTGCTCCAGCCCCTAATTTGGCGCATCAATCGTGGTTAAACTGCTTACCTGTGAGGCAGCTTTGGTCGCAGGCGGGCAGCCCTCGCTCCTGCTGTCGGAGGAGCTGCTCCCCGGCTCCCTGCCACCAATGCCAGGCGCTGCCACTCTGCCAGGGCTCTGGGAGGCACAGCTTGTCCCAGCTCTGCATCCAGGGTCATGAGTGGCAGTGAAAAGCCACGGCTGTTTGTCACCAGGAGGGTTTGGATGTGCAGAGATGGGGTCAGCAACACCCGGCGGGGGATTAACGCTGCTGCCGGGGCGTTCGGCATCCAGCATGGCCCAAACCAGCCCTGCCCTGGGGCTCACAGCCCGCTCCAGGCATTCCATGGGCGTCTTTGCTGCTCGGGGGTTTGCCTGGAGAGGGACGTGGGGTGTGCGGGGACACCCGAGCCCCATCTCCAGCATGGGCTGCTCCGTGCTGGCACCAGCGCAATCCCAGGAGCTCCCACAGCTCAATCCCACCAGCGTTCCCTTCCACCAACGCAATCCCGCCGGCATTCCCTTCCTTCCCTTCCCCAAGAACTCCCACCAGCTCAATCCCACCAGCATTCCCTTCCCCAAGAGCTCCCACCAGGTCAATCCCTCTGGCATTCCCTTCTCCAGGAGCTCCTAGCAGCTCAATCCCACCAGCGTTCCCTTCCACCAGCTCAATCCCACCAGCATTCCCTTCCACCAGCTCAATCCCACCAGCATTCCCTTCCCCAGGAGCTCCCACAGCTCAATCCCGCCAGCATTCCCTTCCCCAGGAGCTCCCACAGCTCAATCCCGCCGGCATTCCCTTCCCCAGGAGCTCCCACACAGGCACAAAGTGGCTGCTCTGCCTTCCAGGAAAGGGGCAGGACCCACGGCTCCCACCCCACAGCTGCTCCTGAGTGGTCCGAGTTTCCAAATCAGGAAACTGGCATTTCTACATCTCCTTGAAGTCTTAAAATAAACACCCCGAGCGATGAGTGGAAAGCTGGATCCTCGCTCCTTGCCTGGATTTATGAGCCACGACTCGGGAGAAACTGAAAGGGGAGGGGAGAGAGAGAGATGTACATAATTTTTTTCCTCTCTTCAAATAAATTCTCACCGCTTATCTGCAAAGTTCAGCTGTTTTCAAGCTGACCTGCCCGTGTTCTGCTGTTCCACTGCAAATTCCTCCTGTACAGGAGAGCTCAGGAGCTCCACTTGCACACGCCAGCAACCTGGGGTTTCATCTCTGATAGAGAGAGGCAGAACTCGTTAGCTGAGGACCCCCTCCTGCCCCCGGTGAGGATCACTTTGCCTTCCTGCCGTGCTTGGCAGCTCAGCTTCTTCTCTTTACAATGAGGAAACGGAGCCAAGAGAGGAGGACAAGTGGGTGAATCTGCTCGGAGGAGTTCAGGGATGGGGAAGGACAAAAATCTGTTCTGTGGGGCTTTTGTAAGGCAGCCAGGCTTCTGTACTGCTTGAGCACCAGGGCTGGGGGATGAGGGACATCATCTGACGCCTTCAGTGCGCTCAAGAACGAGCCCAGGAGCCTCAGGAAAAGGCGAAAATTCTGCATCCTCCTTCAGGAAGGTGAAGAGAGGCGGGGATGGAGTGAGGTGCAGGTCCAGCTCCTCGGGCAGAGCCCAGGAACAGCTCCAGTGAACACAGCCCCAGAGATGCCATGGTGGGGACATTCCCAGGCAGCTCCAGTGACCTCCTGCTGTCCATCCAGTGCTTTTAGGGCTTTTAAGGCTGACACCAGCAGCAGTGGGAGGGCTGGTGTGGGACTGGGTGTGCACTGGAGTCACTGGGGGAGGGATGGGGCTGAGGGATGCTCACCTGGGAGAGCTCGGCTCTGCATCCCTCCCTGTGCCTTGGCCTTTTGCCTGGTGGAGCTGAACGAGAGAGCAAACCCTGCGAGCAGCAGGTCACCCGGCAAGGAGAGCCGGCCCCGGGATCAATTGACGCATTCCTGAGTAATGGTTGTGTCTCAGGACAGTAAAACCTCATCGGGTTCAGCGTGGAGATGCACACATTGATGATTCATTAGAACGCCGAGCTGAATCCATTTCCTCTCGTTACACAGGGCTGGGAAAGGCGGATCTGCCCCTGTGACATTGCTGCAAGGACCGGGAGTGAAACCCAACCCCGGAGGGGACTCCTCCACATGGAGGGGATCCGAGGGCACGGCCTGGCACGTGAGGTGGCATTAATAAAACAACGCCAGCGACTTGGAGACCAAAGCCAGGCACGGGGTGTGTGTGTGTGTGTGCATCAAAGAGCTTCAGGCAGTTCGTTATAATTCCAATTAACGTGGGAAAGTTAATAACCGAAAGAGAATCCATCGGGCTTTAAACAAACGGGAAAGGGGAGGGGGAGAGACTAAAGGTGTCTTTAAACCGGAGCCAAAGTCTTGGCTGCTACAAAAGCAAAGAAATGACAAATATTGAACACATCCAGTGGTCCAGGCAGGTGGGAGCTTTGATGGATGCGAAGCAGGGTGGGAGACGAGCTGGGCTTTGCTGCGTTTGAAAGCGCCAGAATTAAATCCCACAAAGGCCAAAAAGGAGAGGAGAAAGGAGAGGAGACATCTCTTTTCTTGCTGTTTGGGGGAAATCAGCATTTCCTCTGGCACTGAGCTTTGCAGGAAAATATTTCAAACCCTGTCAGTGCTGTTGAATGCCTGGGAGCTCGGACAAGGCTCAGGGTTCTTTGTTCTCACAGTCTGGCCACCTTTGGGGTGATCCCAGGCTGGGTTACAGGGACAGCCAGGCCAAAGGCACCACAAGCAGGGCAGAGCATGTCCACGAGGGCTCAGCCAGAGCAGCCTGTGAGCAAACAGCCCTTCCCAGCCACTAAGGAAGATTTAAGAGTGAATCACATCAGCCCAGTCAAATCCAATTGCTATTGATAATGTCCATGTGCAATTAGAGCCAATTAAGGGGAGACAGCCCATGACAAGTGTTTGGCCAGGAGCTGACGGAGGTCAATACACCAGTCCCATTTCCCAACAACTAAATGCAATTAAAGAGTGTCACTTACCCGGCTTGCCCAGGAGGCCCAGCACATAAATGGGCACGGCCAGGCGCCGGGTGCCGTCCTGGCAGGATGCAGAACTCCAGGAGCAAGCCCTGCTCCTGCCCCAGCCTCAAGCTGCGGGAGGTGGCATCCATGTACTTCACCATGGTGGCGGCGTTCCTGGTCATCCTGGTGGTGGCTCTGCAGGGCTCGGCACCCCGCGAGAGCCATTTCCCCTACAAGGTGCCCCTGGATCCCCAGGGGCTGCTGGAGCTCTCCTGGAATGTCAGCTATCCAGAGCAAGCCGTGCACTTCCAGCTCCTCATCAGGGAGCTGCAGTTTGGGATCCTCTTCGGGATGTCGGACCGGGGCGAGTTTGAGAACGCGGACCTGGCCGTGCTCTGGAGCGATGGGCACAACTCCTACTTTGGGGTGAGTCGCCTGTGTGCTCACATGGATGCTTTTGGGGTTCCCTCCCTGCGGGTTTGTGGTTTGGTAGAGGGGGGTATGGATGCTACAAAGCTTTAGCAGAGAAGCTTTCAGCTCTCGGCAGCAGTTCGTGAGAGCTCTGTCTTTTTCATGCAAAACTATTCAAAACAATGATAAGGTTTCTGTAAACCAACTTTGCTATCTCGCACCTGCAAACAACTATCTTGCACCTGCAAAATATAATTAGAATTGTTATGATATCGACTGGGGAAATGGATGATGTGAGAATTGACCAATCACTCTGGTAGGTAGTTAGCTAGAGGTCCAAAAACCTCTTGCCATTCAGGTAAACACTAAAAGAACCAAACACATAAAAACCCGTCCATTGTTAATTAAAAGATTCTATTCTATTCTACTGTCTACATTCATGTCTCCGTGTCTTTACTACTCTCTGTCCCCGCTGCAACAGTGACAGTGGGGTACAAGGCATGGCACATGCTGGACCAGCCCCACTGCTCTGGGTCTAGAAGGTCTTGGGTGTTTCTACCCCAGAGGACCCCACGGATCAGGTGGTTTGACATAGGGATTAACCCAAAAGAGAGAAGAATAAACACAGCAGCACATCAGCAAGGCTGAGGGAGCCAGGAGCTGGATGTCTCTGCTGTGTTGAGCCGCAAAGATGCACACAGAGGATGCATCAACACCCGGCTTCGCTCGTGTGCTGCTGTCAGTCACATTAAAAATTAACCACAGCTCCCATTAATGGCTCCGAGACAGGGCAAAAGTCACCAGGCAGAGAGGCTGCTTCCTGCAGGAAGAGCCTGGCTGAGAGCTGCATCCGCAGGGATCAGTGGGATAACGGGGCAGCCTGGGGTGCTGTCAGAAAGTAAAGGTACAAATGTATTTAGGTGAGATGTAAATGGGAAACTCATTTCCAGTTCTGTTGTTTGCTGTTGCTGCTGTAAACTCCATCCTTATTGCCACTGTCGGTTTGTTTGGTTCCTGTTTGGGTTGTTTTCTCACCCCTGGGCTCTCCAGCCCTATCCCCAGCCCACCACGTTGGGCTGATTGTGATTGTGCTTGGCTGAAGAAAGCAATTCCCATTTTTCCCCGTGTGAGGCTTTCCAGTAAGTTAAATTTTACCTCTCTGCTTACTTCAAATTAACCATAAAACACATTCTTTCGCAATCAGCCGCAATGTGATCCGCAGTGTAATGAAAGCTTGAAAAGAAGGGTTTATTATCTGCGCTGTTTTCCTGCTAATTACCAGCCTTTCAGGGTCTGTGGTGGCCCGAAAGCTCCAGGATTTCACAGCATCAGGTTAAGAAAACATAAAGGATCATTTCTAATCTGCCTTCGTGTGCTCGCCCAAAGACAAACAGCACTGAAGGAAACACCCAGCAGCGCTCGGGTTTTCTCTTTCACTCGGTGCTGAGCAGCATCCTGCAAGGAGATCTCAATAAATCTCTCCAGTCCTGCTTTTCTCCCTCCCAGCAGCTTTTCTTCTGGATGAGCGTGTCGACTGTTAAAAAGATCCAAATTTGCTCAGCCCCCCATGTACTACGAGATTAACTTGCACTCCATATTCCTACGGAAATAAATGTCATGCGAGCTCCATGGAGCTGATTTCCCTCTCCCCCTCTAAGGACAATATGTTCTGGAAATATGACTCCATAGTTCTGGCTGAAATGATGCCAAGTTGCTTTATCCTTTATCTTCTGGTTTTTCCTCCCGAGATAAGAGAACCAGGGCCACTTGTGTACGTACAGCCAGCTCCTTCCTGGGTGCCTTTTCTGAGTAAACAAGAGAGACCCACAGGAGAAACAAAAGATCAAAGAAAAAACCCCGTTCAAATCCAAATTATCACAGGATTTTATGCTCCAAACCTTCACACCCTGAGGCGTGGGAATAACCTATTGCTTTGCTTCTTGGGGTGGCTTTGTCTCACCATCCTCTACAATGAGAGATGCTGGGCTGCCAGAACAATCTGACCACAAAAAATTCATGATTTTGCAGAGGGGCAGCAATTTCTAGGGCTGACATTACATCCCGGCAAGGGTCTGGTCTTAAATTCAGGGAGGCTGGTTCGTGCCAAGGGTTTTGGAGAGCCCATCACCCCCTTCCACAGGGTCCCCCCAAGACAAACACACCCAAAATGCAGCACAGACCGATGCCACACCTCCACGTGTCCCTGGGGGTTTTCCTCTCTGCCTTCCCGACCTTTCCCCACTCCCATCTCACCTTGTAAAGGTCTTTCTGGAGACTCTTAGCGCTGGGTCAGGTGTTTCACAGGTCTGCCCGAGCACCAGGGATCCTGTGGCAGAGGTCATTCTGGCATGGATCTATCCAGGCGATGCTGGACAACCAAAGCACAGGCTTCCTCCAGCTCTGGGATGCTGAGGGTGGACAGGAGGACCTCAGGACCTCTGGAGGTACCTCCTGGCTGAGCAGGCTGCTCTCTCTCTCGCAGGATGCCTGGAGCGATGCCAAGGGCCAGCTCCACATGGATTCCCAGCAGGACTACCAGCTCCTCGGGGCTCGCAGGGCTCCCGAGGGGCTCTACCTCCTCTTCAGAAGAGCCTTCAGCACCTGTGACCCCAAGGACTACCTGATAGAGGTATGGCATCACCCTCACCCTTCTGTGGCACCTCCCAGCCCCATCCCAGCCCTGGGGCACGGCTCCAGCCCCATCCTGTGGGGTTGTGCCAGGCTGTGGGCACAGCATAGGGTGTTGGTGCTGTGTGAGGCAGAGAGGAAGTGAGCTGCAGATGTCAGCCCTGGGCCATGAGTAATGTTTGGCACCATCTATTCACAACCCCTCCGAAAGCTCTCTGGAGTGTAGCTTTTAGCTCGTTTGCATCACTGAACACGCGTTGGGTCTATATAAATCCCTCCTGCATCACTCCGCTCGGCAGTCTGGAGCCAACTGTTGGGTGTGTTACGAAGAGGGGTTGGTGGATCAACAGGAGGCAGAGAGGAGGGTTGTGACAGGAGCTGGGGCAAAGGGACAGCAAAAAGAGGTGCTGCTCCCTGCTGCTGTGTGGCTCGGTGACGTCTCCCTGGCTCTGTACCCACCACTCCCCTGAGAGATGAGATTTGGGGGAAACCTTCCTGGTGGGGGATGTCGAACAGCTCAGGGTCTCAGGCACAGGCCCTGGCTGCAGGCAGGAATCTGTGCGAGGCTCATCTCACACGAAAGCCTTTGTGGGCAGGATATTTTAGAGCCAACGTGGGCACAGAGTGTCCTTGAGTTTTTGCTGCTGGTGTTCAAAAGCTTGTCTTGTGGTGAGAAGTGTCTGCCGTCTGCCAAAACACTGAGAGCCCTGGAGGGAAAAATCTGTGTGAGAGAAGCAGGAAAACACTTGCTGGTCTTTATTCTCTGATCCTTTAGGGAAAGATTATTCTCTTCTTCCTTTCTCCCTTATCTCCTGTCCGGAGCTCTCTGTGTTCCTGTTGGCAGTAGACTTTCAGCAGAGCTTTTTGTGGGACCTTTCCCCTGAAAAGCAGCTGGGAGAAAAGGGAGGATTTTGAGGGAGAAGTTTTGGGTTTGCTGTTGCTCCCCAGGCCATTGCTGGGCTGCAGGGTGGGATGAGCCCTGCACTGATGGGTTTGTCCCAGCCTGGAGCTCCTGAGGGGCTCTGAAGGAGCAGATGGGATGTGTTACCCTTATGGGATTGATGCCACCTGAGGAAAACCTTTTAGATTCTCTTACCTGGTAGAGAGCCCTCAGTGACCACATCAGCCAGAGAAATACCCTGGAATCCACAGTTTTCCTGGGACAGCACAGCAAAGTGAGCTCCTGGGGCAGTCGGGGTGGGGTCACAAGACCCATTTGTGGGTTCATGTCACCAATGGTCCATGCAGCTCCTGTTTCTGCACAACAAACCACCTGATATGTTCTGCTCTCTCTCCAGGATGGCACTGTGCACCTGATCTACGGGATCCTGGAGAAACCCGTGCACTCCCTGCAGGCCATCAACATCTCTGCCCTCCCCGGGGGGCTGCAGAGGGTGCAGCTGCTCAAGCCCAACGTCAGCATCCCTGAGCTGCCCAGTGACATGAAAACCATGGAGATAATGGCCCCGGACGTCATCATTCCCAGCCAGGAGACGACCTACTGGTGTTACATGGCCGAGCTCCCAGCAGGCTTCCCCAAGCACCACATTGTCATGGTAAGAGGCAGGAGAAGGGGGCAAATCAGTGGTTGTGTTCACATCCTGCAAATTCCACAGCACAGGGGAGCTTTCAGACCTAGACAACTTTCCAAACAACATCTTCCAGGCCCACCCCAGCAGTCAGTAGCATGCTCATGTCTCCTAAAGTGTCTCAGCAGGAGGGGCCAGGGGGTCTCTTCCCACCTGGCACATCCAGCAGGTTCCAGGGCAGGCTCAGAGCTGACTCCCTGCAGGATTACAGCACACAGAGAGCCATGAGGAGCATATAAATACAGGAAACAAAGGGACAGGGCTGGTGAGAGCAGCGCAGAGCGAGCCAGAGTGGGAACTGGCTCCTAAAAGATGAGGCATAGCCCGAAAAAAAGAGAGTTACAGACATAAATGCAACTTGTGGGCATTGCCCAGACGTGTTGCTTGGGCCTCCTGCTGAAAGGAGAGGCAGAAAGCTGCTGGCAACCCCGAGGAGAGGAGGAGCAGCTGGGAGAGCACCCAGCGGGTGTGGGGGTGGCTCAGGAGGTGACCTGGCACATCCAGAGTCAAACCCACACCGCGGGGAGAAGGAAAACCTTCAGACACTGGAGCTGCGGTGAGCGCTCCGTGGTTTCGAGGGGAGAGACGGCGCTGCACAGGAAGGCTCAGAAGGAGGATTTTCTCCCTAACAGATGGTGCGAAGTGAATCATCTGTGTGTAAGTAAGAAGTGTGTAACTCCTGATACCTTCCCGCTGCTGCAGATCACTTCTACAGCTGGCACTTTTAGCCAGAGCTGTTCCTCAGGCTTCGATCACTCTCTCTGCCCCAAATCCCCTTCCCCGTGCCCCAAGCAGCTGTTGGATAGAAACAAAACCCAAGAGCTGCAGGCAGAGCTACAACAATGCAGCCAGGACTCTCTTTAGGGAAAAGCAACATCCCCAGGGCCACCTCAGCCCTGCAAAACTGGTAAAGGACTCAGTCATCGCAAACCAGACCAAGATCTTCTGCTGATCGCCATCTGTTGCTGGGGAAAGGATGAGCTGGTTCTCTGTGGGTTCTGGTGGGCTCTGGGATGGTCTCTGAGCCGAAAACTCAATGTTTCCACAACTGACCTAATGCTCCTTGGGCATTAATAGCATTTGTTCCCTTTTGAAGCACCTTAACTCTGCCATAACCTCCTCTTTGGGAGCCAAAATTTGAGGTGAAAGCTCTTGGTCTTTGATGCCTCACACCCAGAGCAAGCTTCCCTCCCCATCCTGAAGCAGAAGCTGGTGCCAGGTCACAGACATTCCAGGGGTGGGCTCTCAGTGTGTCCTCTCCTTCTGGGCCCTGCTTTGCAGTACGAGCCAGTGGTCACGGCGGGCAACGAGGCTCTCGTCCACCACATGGAGGTTTTCCAGTGCGCGGCCGAGTTCGACAGCTTCCCCCACTACAACGGGCCCTGTGACTCCAAGATGAAGCCAGAGCGGCTCAACTACTGCAGGCACGTGCTGGCAGCCTGGGCCATGGGGGCACAGGTGGGTGTGACAGGGGACATGTCCCCCCGGGTGAAACCTGCCCTGCTGCCTCCCAAACATTCCCGATCCAGCTTTTGGGTTGCCCCATATGGGCAAAACCCTAACGCTCACTCCGTTCTCTGCTGGGGTTTGGCTTCTGCCCCGTCTGAGCTTCCCAGCCCCGTCTGAGCTTCCCAGCCCCA
>VWZT01012002.1:164770-183466 GCA_013397055.1 Pachycephala philippinensis
CCTTCCCAGCCCTGTCTGACCTTCCCAGCCCCCTCTGACCTTCCTAGCCCTGTCTGACCTTCCCAGGCCCTCCTGACCTTCCCAACCCCATTTCACCTTCCCAGCCACATTTCACCTTCCCAGCCCTGCCTGGCCTTCCCAGCCCCTCTTGGGTGTGTTGGATTTCCCAGCCCTCCTCCTCTTTGGTGCCATAAATCAGTGGGGTGGGACACTGGAGGAGCTCCCCAGGGAATGGTCACGGCCCCAAGGCTGAGAGAGTTCAAGGAGCCTTTGGACAATGCTCTCAGCCTCTTGTGGGATTCCTGGGGCTGTCCTGTGCAGGGCCAGGAGTTGGATTTTGGTGATCCCTGTGGGTCCCTTCCAACTCAGGGTGTTCTGTGATTCTGTGGCAGCACTCAGGTGTCGTGCCAATGCATCTGGAATGAGGGAAGCTTTCGGAAGGAAGCAAGAGCAGCTCTCCAAGCACAACCACGGGCCCAAGTCACGTCCCTCAGCCCGTGCTGTGGGGCAGGATTATGCCCACACATTCCCTTGGGCCTTTGGGCCTTGTTCCCAGGAAAGCCACGCCACTGCTCCCCTAACACCCTCCCTTCTGCTTCCAGGCTTTCTACTACCCTGAAGAAGCAGGCCTTGCCTTTGGCGGCCCAGGCTCCTCCCGATATTTGCGCCTGGAGATCCATTACCACAACCCCCTGGTGTTCAGAGGTGAGGGGCTGGGTGCTGCTGCCCATGGCCTTCCCTGTCAGACCACGGCAGGGAGCTGGGGAAGTCCCAGGGAAGGACTGACACCTTCAGCGCCTAAATCATGGCCCTGTTCTCAACTTTGTGGAGAGCTGACGGTCCAGATCTGTCCCTGCAGGAAGAATACGTTAAATTCCCCCCTTTTCTGGTCTCAGCAAAGCCATCCTTGCTGAAGGATGTGGGGAAGGATGCTTGGGAAAGGAGCCTGCAGGCAGAAAACTGCCCCCACAGAGTTCCTGCAGGGATGCGATCCAGGGCAACACCAGCACTGAGCTGGGCTGTCTCAGGGGTCCCCCCAATTTCCACACAAGGTGCTGGGGCTGGCTCTGAGCTCAGAGCAAGAGTGACAGGGGTGCCAAGTCACCAGAGAGACCAGGCTGGCTGGGGAGGGGGGGGATGTGGATGTTGTTTTCCTGTTCTCCCGCTCCGATAACATTGTCAGGAGACACATTGGAAAAAAAGAAGGATTCCAAACAACCCAGTTTCTTCATTACCATAAAAACAAGCAGCTTCTTGACTACCCAAGTATATTTTTAGGAGGCCAGAGCATATGTACTGTGGATCAGTCATAGCACATTCGGCAACTCGAGAAGAAACACGGCTATAAATACGGAGTTCACGTCTTCCATCGTTTATCTGCTTCTGCCTGTTAACCAATAGTGTCTCCCCCGTTATTCTTATCCCTGGGTGGGCTCCAGCCTGGAGATAAGGAGTGCAGAGCTGGCCTGAACCCCTCCTGACCTACTGACCCTGCTCTTTCCCTTTCGAGATTTTGGGACGTGCCCATTAAAGAAGCTGCAGTGAGCCACGTTCCTAAGGGAGCCCTCCAAAGCACCCCATGCTCTTGATGCCTTAGGTTTTAACTTTTATATGTTTCAAATCCTGCATTCCCAGTGTGTGACTCTGCAGTGTCCTGCAGCCTGGGAGCTGCTGCTCTCTCATGCTGAGACAGACAGAACAAAGCCTCTCCAGGCTGCTCTCCAAGGACACCCAGCCCGGCCTAGGCCCAAAATGTGTAACCCAGCATCTTGAGAAGGGGGACAAGCTGAGGGGAAATTCCATCATTAGCTAAAGTTGAATTGGTGAAATTGGGTTGAGATGCAAATGGAGCAAAGCTCTAAAAGTGTGAAGAACTCATGACTCGGGGTCCATCTTGGGTGCAGCCTTTGGCCTGCCCAGGGTGTACCTCTGAAAGCCTTTCAAATAAATATCCACCTTTATTCCCTTACTCCTGTCCAGTCTCTGTTTCTAGGTTGGCCTCTTTAGGCATCACTCTGTCCTGCTGCTCTGGCCTCTCCAAAGGCAGCCCTTACCTCGCTCCCCTGGGACAATTCAGCCTCAGGTCAGCGCCCTCTCCAGGTGCATCTGGGGCCACTTGTGAAGACTCGCACGAAAACCTGTAGGATTTAAAACAAACAGATGAAGGAAGCTGTGAGCAAGAGGCTCCCCACGGCAGCACAGCATCGTGTTTCACCTGTCTGTGTTCTTCACCTTTTGACCTTGTCCCTGCAGTGACCTGTCCTTGTCCTCTGCCCCCCCCCTCCCAGGTCGCCGTGACTCCTCGGGGATCCGGCTGTACTACACGGCCACCCTGCGTCCCTACGATGCCGGAATCATGGAGCTGGGCTTGGTGTACACGCCAGTGATGGCCATTCCCCCTGGAGAGGAGAACTTCATCCTCACGGGGTACTGCACTGACAAATGCACCCAGCTGGTGAGTGCCGTCCCCTCCAGCCCGGCTGCACCTCGGAGGAGAAAGGTTCCCCGTGGCTTTGCCCAGCACCAATCTCCAGGCTCCCACTTCCAAGTTTTAAACTCACCGTGAGGTAGTGCTGGAAAGAAAAATCTGCTGTGTACAATAAACACAGAGAGCAGCTGGTTGGGATGCGCTGAATCCCCCTGGAAGCCGCTCTCCTGGGGAGCCATCTGCTCCAGCTCCCCGGGGTGCCATTCCCATAAAACTCACTGCCGAGCTGGCCGTGTCCCAGTGGTGCTTCCCCTCACAGGGATGGGAAAATTGGCTCCTGCTTCCAGGGAGCTTGCCAGGAGCTCTCTCGGAGATGGTTCCAAAGGGCCCACCTTGCTCTCTCAGGGAGGTTTTGGTGCATGTTTTTGTAGGGCCTACCCACAAGGAATCATTTGTGCCGCCAGTAGCGAGGGCAGGGGAGGAATCAGGATCTGGCTCAGCTGCTCCTGCTGCCCCAGAGCGTTGGTTTGGCAGCAATGAGGGTCTGTCCCTCCGCAAGGAACTCAGTGAGATGCTTTTCCAGGGGTACAGTGATCCCCTAAACCCCGTGTGAGGGCTGAAACAGGGACAGCAAGCTCCCAGCACACAGCAAGGGGATATGAGGGAGGGGAGAGGGACAGGGCTGGGCACAGGGGCTTCTGCTCCTGCTGCCCCGGAGCGTTGGTTTGGCAGCAATGAGGGTCTGTCCCTCCGTGAGGAACTCAGTGAGATGCCTTTCCAGGGGTACAGTGATCCCCTAAACCCCGTGTGAGAGCCGGAACAGGCACAGCGAGCTCCCAGCACACAGCAAGGGGATGTGAGGGAGGGGAGAGGGACAGGGCTGGGCACTTGAGCTGTCCTTCCTTCCTTCCCTCAGGCTCTGCCCACCGCTGGCATCCGCATCTTCGCCTCGCAGCTGCACACGCACCTGGCAGGGAGGAAAGTGGTGACGGTGCTGTCCCGGGACGGGAGGGAGCGGCAGGTTGTGAATGCTGACGGGCACTACAGCCCTCACTTCCAGGTACAGGGGGCTGCAGGGGCACTAGGGGCCTGGCTGGATGTCCCAGTGCCACGGCACTGCTCTGATGTGTCCCCTCCCTCCCCTCCCAGGAGATCCGCATGCTGAAGGAGGTGGTCTCAGTTTTCCCGGTGAGTTGCTCCATACATCTTTCCAAACAGCACATCCCGATCCCATGGCCCCGAGTGCCCTGCCTCTTTCCCTCACCCTACCCCATCTGGGGGCTCCCGGGGGGCTGCAGGAGTGAAGGTCCCTGGGTCGTGTCTGCCATCTCCACGCAGATACTTTGGGGACACCGGGCCCCCTCTCATACGGCACAGAACCGGTGTGTGGGCAGCCAGGAGCTAAATTAAGCTCCTAATTCAGCCGGGCTTCGTCTGGCAGAGGGAGGCTCCTCGGGGGGTGAGGATGAACCACGGTGGTGCCCCTTCTCCTTGCTTGATGGAAGGAGAGGAAGAGATTTGGCGTCAGAGTGGGAGTGGGTGGGAAAACAGGGGTGATGCCCCCAGGCTCTTCAGATGAGGAATGACTTGGCTGCAAAGCTGAGGGCACCTCCTGGAGCTGCCGTGCCCCACGAGGCTGTTCAAAACACTCAGCACCCACTGGAACCATGCCCAGGGCTGTGTCCCCATGGTCCCCAGCACCGACTGTGGCGGGGAGGCTGTTGTGCCATCAAGTCAGCTCCAGATCTGGCACTTCAAACTGTTGCTAAGTGCAATTCTTAAGGTGTTTTCAACTCTGCAGAAATTCTTAAAAAGCGAGGAAAGCAGGAAACACCATCCCTGGGATGCAGCCCTGGGGAATCTCTGCAGGGAATGCAGGTTTAGCAACGGCTCCTGTGGGGCTGCAGGCGGTGCTGGTGGGCAAACAGGCTCCTCATATGGGGAGCAGAGATTCCTATGTGGCACACTCCCTAATCCCCAAATTTTCCTGTGTTTCAAACCCCCCAGGGCGATGAACTCATCACCACCTGCACGTACAACACCGAGGACCGGAGCAGAGCCACCGTGGTGAGTGCAGGGGCAGCTCCCCTGCCTTTGTGGGGCACCCCAGGGTGGGTTGGGGGCACCCCCAGGGTGGGCACCTGCACGAAACCAGGCTGAATCACAGCCAGAAGCAAAGGGAGGGTGGGAAGAAGGGAACTCACAGGGCTCTGCTGCCTGCAGTGGGGATGTGAAGGTGCTAATTGTGAAGCAGCATGTGTCACTCTAATTCCCATCACAAACTGTTCCACCAGGGATTAATTGTAATTAAAGAGAAGTGGCATTTTTTGACAGTGCATGTTATTTCCTTACATAGGCAGTGAAAAAAAAAAATAAAAGAACCTGTCAGAGGTACCATCAACAGGGACAAGGCTAAATATAGCGGAGGGATTATAGGAAATCTGCATTTTAATGTAAACCACACGGTCTGGAAGTCTGTCCTTGCACGGAGGGCAGACAAGCAGAGAGCTGCCCGTGCCGGGCACCAGAAGGGGTGTGAATACCTGTCTCTATCTCAACACCCAGATATCAAGATATAGATAAGAGATACAGATTATAGCTATAGATCCACGTGAGTGTGCACACGGAGGTGTGAGCTCTGTGCCCCACTGCCCTCCCTGCCCCCGGGCCAGACCCCGCTCCCATCACCTTCCTGCCTGTGCCACAGGGAGGCTTTGGCATCCTGGAAGAGATGTGTGTGAACTACGTGCACTACTACCCCCAGACCCAGCTGGAGCTGTGCAAAAGCGCCGTGGATCCGGGCTTCCTGCGCCGCTACTTCAACCTCGTGAACAGGTAAAGAGCCCCTGCACAGCGGGGCTGAGGGGACAGGGAGTGCTCATGAAAAAGCCAAACCCAAGGTTTTGAGGACGTCTGTGTAGTGAGAGCCACCAGGAAGGGAGAGCAGTGCCAGGGAGGGACTTCTCCACAAGAGTCAGTGTGTGGCCAAGTGCACAAATGCAGAATATCCCTTATAACCCAAGGCAGACACCAAGGATCCACTCCAGAGGAGGAGGCTGCAGCCCATCCACCCATGAGGAGAGGGGAGATGCTGACCTTGCCCAGGGTGTCCTACCCACGGGCTGGTCCAAAATGCTGCCCTGCAGGTGCTGGCTGCTCCAGGCTCTCCCTGTGCCCAGCACTGACCTCGGGGCTGTTCCAGGTCACCGTTCAGGCAGGGAGGAGTTAGTCACATCCAGCACCGCTGGGTTTCAGCGTGGCATTTCTCCTGCCCAGGTTTAACGACGAGGAGATCTGCATGTGCCCGCAAGCCTCTGTCCCACAGCAGTTTTACTCCATCCCCTGGAACACGTTCAACAGGGATGTGCTGAAATCCCTCTACGGCTTTGCTCCCATCTCCGTGCACTGCAACAAATCCTCCGCCGTCCGGTTCCCGGTAGGTACAGCCTCACTCCCAAAGCTTCCCGGCAAAATTCCCAAATGTAGGGTCAGCTCTGCGGTGCTCAGGACACATCCAAAGCCAGCAGGCTCAGGGCAGGGGGATGGAGCTGCCAGGAAATCCCTGGCATCAGCAGGACACGGCGCCCAGCCCAGCCCTGCGCTCAGACAATGTATCTGGAGCCCACCATGGATGCTCCCAGCCAGATCCAATTAGGAGATGCATTTGCATAAAGTGATTTGGAGGCTGCTTTTGCTGAGTGTTAAAGTAGGGCCAGATCCAAGGAGAAACGTGAGGTGGTTTTTAGGATTTTTGGCAAATCACCCCAGGTCCCAGCAGAGCGAGCTCATTACACACAGCATCTGTGCAGCCTCTGAACGTGGTGATCCAGAAAAATGGGAAGGATAAAGGACTGGGAGGTCTTTAAAGGGACATGATGATGGTGATGAAGATTTAAAACCTCTGCTGGCATCAGCTTCCAACGCCATTTGTCAGTGTAATAAATTTGGATGATACCTCGTTCCTGGATCCAGTGCTGTCCACCGCAGCGCAGGAGGATGCTGAGCTGATTGCAGGGATGACCATCAGCTTTGTGCCACAGTAAATTCCCTTTAGCAAAGTTTCACTCTGGAGTGGGCAGAAACCTTTCCAGTTTTCTGGAACTGGAGACCTGGCACCTCTCAGCCATGCAGAGCTTTGCTGCAGGGACAGAAGCGGTGCAGAAGTTTTGTGCAGCAGCAGAATTGTGAGTTAAACCTCTTAATTTATGACCCAGACAACTCCCTCGATTTCAGAGAGGTCTGGGGAGCTGTCAGGAAGGGACTGGAGCGCGGCAGAGCCAATGCTGGCACAAAGTGGGTCACAAGCACCGCAGCGAGGGCGAAGGAGCCTCTGCTCCGCTGGTGTTTCAGAGCGAGCCCGACTTGGAGACATCTCATTTATTCCATACCGTTTCTGCCAAGAGAAAAGCACCAGCTTCTAATTAAGCTCATGTTTTTGCAGTTCAGTGATCCCAAATCTGATGATTTCTGGAAGGAACTGAGTGCTGTTAATTATCAAGCCAAATCTCAAGGTAACACTTGTGAGCGGCAGCGGGGACGGTGCCGTCCCAAGTCCCCAGCACCCGCAAGGGCTCACAGTAAACACTCTCCGTTCATATTTTGGCTCGAAAGCACTGAAAACAACAACTATCGAGACACTCCAAATGCCTTTGATCTCTCCAAAAAGCAGGCTCAGGGTTTGGGATGTCTCAGCAGGGCAGACGCCGCAGCAGATGGGCTCAGGGCTGGAGACGAGCCCTGGAGCAGGCGCACCCTAAAGATGCTTAACTGCTCCCCTGAGCCATAAGGGCACAGGAAAGGAGTTGTTCCTCCAGCTGGTGCTCCCCTGCGATGCTGTCCCGTCTCTGGTCACTCCCCATGAGCTTTGGAAAGGTCCCTCCATCCCACTCCGTCTTTCCCCAGGGTTTTCCTGGTGCAGGCTCTGGCCCGTTTTCGCTTGACATACCAGGAGAAATTTCAGCTGAAAACATAAATTCCACTTTCATCTCGCTGATGACTCACGGCTCTACCTCTCCTCTCCAGACCTCCCTCCTCCTGCTCACGCTGCGGCTCAGCCTCCCGCTGACATTTCCGCATGAACACGCAGCCGGCAGCCGAGCCGGAGCATCACCGCCCCGCAGCTGAGCCCCCCGTGCCCTCCCAGCCCCTGCCCACGTCTCCACCGGCCACCGGGCCGGGCCAGCGTCACATCTGAGTTAGATCCTGCTCGGCAGGCTCAGCCCCGGGCCCTGCCTGCACCTGGCAGGTCGCTCTTTGCAGGGAGCATCCCCAAAGACAAGGTGCCTCCACGGATGCACGGAGCTGGTGGGATTTGTCCCGGCCATGGTCACCGTGAGCCCTGATGGCTGTGACAGCCCTCCCCTGGCTCTGCTCCGTGGCCCCTCAGCCAGGCTGCTGCATCATTCCTGCTCCACGGGCATATCCATGCTGGAAATTCCTGCCAGGACCTGGTAGGGAGCGTTTTCCAGAGCATGGTGGGCATGTGGGACTCCCTGGTTTGAGCTGTCTCCACCTGATTTGGCAGGTAACACTTTTTGGGGTGGAAAGTCCCCAACTGGAATGGGTTTGTGGAACATGGAGCACCTCAGACGTCTGCACCGCTAAGGGGACGTGTAGGTGCTTCTGCACTAGGAATAATTAGTGCTGCCTCACGAGAAAACACCCAGATTTGGGCTAAAAACTCTTCAAACATTAAAGCTCACATCATTTCTCCGAGCAGGCAGAAACACCGAGCCTCCGAGCACCCGCGGGCCCGCCGGGGTCTCACGGTGCTGACCTCTCTTTGCAGGGCGAGTGGGAGAAGCAGCCGCTGCCCAGCATCACCCAGAGGCTGCCGGAGCCCGTCCCTCGCTGCCCGCCCGCCCCGGGGCCGCAGCCGGCTGCCCCCGTGCCCCTGAACCTGGGCCAGCTCCGGGGGCACTGACACGGCGCTGCCACCAGGATGGGGAGCGTCTCCAGGAGCATCCATGGGGAGCATCCCGTCGCGCTGCCCACGCCGCGATGCCAGCCCTGGTGTCCCGGCCCTGCCTCCGGAGAGGCTCCGGGCTCATGAGCCGGAGTTCGGGAAGCCCTCCGGGGATGGGGAGCGCTATATTTAGCGCGTTATTAGCAATGCCGGCTCTGAGTAATGCTGCTTCCCACCCCCGGAATAATAACGGCGAGGTTCGCTATTGTGCCGAGCCCGGAGAGGGAGAAAGGAGCTTGTTTTCCCGCAGGGAAACTGAGGCACGGAGCAAAGGAATGCGTGGGAGCAGCATAAAAGCCTTGCCGGTGCCCCACGGTCCTGTCTGAGCTCAGGATGGCTGCACAGGTGCTCCCTCACGCTGGTAGCTGTGGCAGGGATGGATGGAGGGATGGATGGAGGGAGGGGTGCCACAACACCCACCCAGCTCTCCCCTCCCTCCCGCAGGGACTGCAGCTCCCCACCACACTCCTTCTTCCCCCACTCCTCCACGCTCAGGATTATTTCCTTCTGATGCCAATGGATGCCAATGGCTGGGAACAAACGATGCCTCTGGGATGGGGTTTAGGAAAGGGGAGGGGGGGAGGGGGAATGACAAATCTTTTGTCAGGAAAAATTGCTCCATTAAATAACTAAATGTAAAATAAATTGCTTTTTGCTGTTGAGCTCCAAAGGGAGAACACTCAGGAGGAGCAGAGGAGAGGCTGGAGGTGCTGCAGCAGAGCCCATGTCCATCCCAGCTTGGTGCCTGCCCTTGCTGCCCTGAGACGGGTGGGATCCAGGCCAGGTGGCCCCCAAATTTCCTTCCCAGCCCCTTTGGGTGTAAGGGAAATCTCAAGTCAGAGCACTGCACATCAGAAAGGATTTTTTGAAGCGAAACCTGATGTTCCAGGCACAGAGTGGATCCCTGGCTTGGCGGGGAGGCAGAATGCTCCTTCCCTCAGAACAGGACCACAGCCACCCTCCCCTGCCCTCCGCCTGTCGGAGGGAGGGCAGTCACCTCCTATTCAAGAGAAAAATTCCTCTCAATCTTGTTTTTTAATGTTTTCAGTAAAACCAAAGCATTTCAGAGTTCACGCTCTTGCCCGTGGCGCTCGTGGCATGAGGGTAAGGAATGGAAATCAGCTCTAAAGAGGGTATGACCCAAGCAAACCTAGTCAAGGGAAATAAAGGGGAGAGCAGGGACTGAGATTATTTCTTCAGGCGGGTAAAAGCTTCGGCAGAGAGCCCAGCGAGGGGACCAGAGCGAGGGATGGTGATGGGTACGGGCTGGGAGCTGCTGATCCTTCCCTTCAGCCCAGGCCGTGTGCGTGTGAGGCAAAACCTCCCCTGCTGCCCCCCAAGGCTGGCTCTGAGCTGCCAGAGGCTGCAGGGGTTTGAGCTCACGGCTCAGTCTCTGCCAGCATCTCCCTCTCCCTCGGGAATTAAAGGAGCCACCGCCAAGGTGACCTTCGGGAAGATGCCACAAGGGATGGGACCAAGGAGCTGCCAGCGGATGGGGCCAAGGGTAGCTGTGGGGTCAGTGCTCCCGTTGGCTACCTTACACCACAGCCTGTGCCAGGAGCAGCCCAGAAACATTGTGGCTGCCCCTGGAAGTGTCCCAGGCCAGGTTGGGCAGGGCTTGGAGCACCCTGGGATAGTGGGAGGTGTCCCTGCCCATGGAACCAATGGAACAAGATGAGCTTTAAGGTCCCTTCCAACCCAAACCGTTCCATGATTCCATGATTTTATGACACACAAACAGCACTGACAGACCAGAACCCACAGCGTGAGCTTGGACAATGGCCCTGAGCTCCTGTCCCTTCCATCCACAGCCCCCACCCCACACGGAGCCCCAGGGCACAGGACGAGGTGACACCCAAGGGAGCGGGGACGGACACAGCAAGGGAGCAGAGGGATGGCAGCTTTGGAGGCTCCAGCTGCAATAACAGCAGAGTCAGTTTAAAAAAAATTCATTTCCAGGCAGCGTGAAACTACATTTGAGGGGAAAGAGTTTCCAGCAAAGTCAAAAATTGAAACCACCTCATGTTCAGTGAGAGCAAACACTGTTTGCAGGCCCAATTAACCCGGGGAAAACAATCATTGCTGCAGTGGCACCGCCTCGCTCGGAGAACAGAGCATCAGAGTCTGGACTTTCTGGAATCTCTTCCTCCTCTCCCCTCTAATTGGACCCAAATTTACTTGACGAGTTCCAGGCGGGTGCCCGGCTCTTGCAGCTGGCCCCGGAGCCGGCTGGGGCTGGGAGTTCAGGCAGCAGCTCCTCTTCCCTCTGGGCACCCGCAGCAGCTCAGTAAAAGCCCTTCACGCGTTTGTTGTCAGGGTCGAACGGGGACTTGGTGTGAGCTCGGGCCGGGAAGGTCACTCCCATCCGCTCCAGCTCGTAGCTGCCACTCCTCACAAAATCCAGGGAAACCTGCGAGGCAGAGCCGGGGAAAAACCCCTGTAGGGTGCCAGCATCCCAGCTCCATCCCTGGGCAAGCTCCCACCCGCCCCACAGAGCTGCTCCCTGCACAGAACCCAGCTCTGCCATCCCAAGAGGATGCGTGGAAAGGAGGAAAAGAGCTGCTAAAAGGGCTCTGTTTAAAAAAAAACAAACAGTATTTAAAATTTTTTAGGTTTCTTTTTTTCCCTGTGGAGGTATATGATAGAAAG
Source organism: Pachycephala philippinensis (assembly GCA_013397055.1). NCBI lineage: Eukaryota > Metazoa > Chordata > Aves > Passeriformes > Pachycephala > Pachycephala philippinensis. Next base: position 175,813 of record VWZT01012002.1, read on the forward strand.
GAAAAAGGGGAAAGGAAAGGGGGAAAGAAATGAGAGGGGAAAGGGAAAAAGGAGAGGAAAAGGGAGAGGAAAAGGGGGAACATTCATCACCGGGAGAAAAGGGGGGTCCCAGGGGCAACTGGCCCACAAACCCCCTTGCCTTGGGGCTCTTGCAGGGATGCAGGATGAAAAGCCAAGGCAAGCAAGAATCCCAGCACACACACAGCTCTTGGCTGGCACAGACAGGCCCTGGAGATGTCACCCCAACCTCCATCCCCACACTGCTTCTCTGCCCACAGCATGCTGCTTAATGAGGGCACCTGACTGATTACCCAGGAGCCTCCCAGGGTTAATTAAGAGCCTGCCCTGCTCCTATTGGCCACTGCTCCCTACAACGTGAGTTAATTCACCACTGCAAGTAAATATTTGCTTGCAATTAACACCTGAGGCAGCACTCGAGCCGTGCTGGGACCTCACATGGTGGCAGAGGGGGCCACCCTGCAGCCTGCTCGGGGGAAGTGATGCCTTACATTTTAGCTTTTATATTTTTCAAATTCTGCATTCCCAGTGTGTAACTCTGCAGTGTCCTGCAGCCTGGGAGCTGCTGCTCTCTCATGCTGAGACAGACAGAACAAAGCCTCTCCAGGCTGCTCTCCAAGGACACCCAGCCCGGCCTAGGCCCAAAATGTGTAACCCAGCATCTTGTGAAGGGGGGCAAGCTGAGGGGAAATTCCATCATTAGCTAAAGTTGAATTGGTGACATTGGGTTGAGATGCAAATGGAGCAAAGCTATAAAAGTGTGAAGAACTCGTGACTCGGGGTCCATCTTGGGTGCAGCCTTTGGCCTGCCCAGGGTGTGCCTCTGAAGGCCTTTCAAATAAATATCCACCTTTATTGCCTTCCTTCTGTCCAGTCTCTGTTTCTAGGTTGCCCTCTTTAGGCATCAGAAGCAGGAGGGAGCTGCTGTCCCACCTCCCACCCCAGGTGGGTTTGTGCCTGCAGGGAGGGGGCACAGCCATCCCGGGGGGCTGCACTCACCGGGCCCCCCGCGGGGTCACGGATGTAGCCGTAGGCGATGGTTTTGTCGATGGCAAACCCAAAATCTGCCCGCCGGATGTGGCCGACCACCTTGCCGTCCCTCCAGACCGCCTCCAGGCCGAACATGGGCACCTTCCTGCAAGGCACGGGCAGAGCTGCCACAGCACAGCACAGCCCTTCCGTGGGGCACAGGGGTTTGGGGGGACCCTGGCTCTGCCCCAGGCCAGCCCTCCCTCTACCCACAGCCTCATTCACCTCTCCCTGCTGAACCCCAAGTCCCTCCAGCCCAACCTGCCAAGCCTCCCACTGCTCCGGGTGAAACAAGACCAACCCCGTCACACCGCTTGCAACTCCCATTGAACATCCACCAGGGAATTTGCGGTGGGATTTAAATTAGAGATGGAATTAGAGCACATAAAACAGCTGAGCTGCCTGGCAGCCGAGCCCCAAGTGTGCCCAGGTGTGGCACCTGTGTGTGTGTGGGTGTGTGGGTGTGTGCACACTGGGCTGGCCAGGCTCAGTAGAGGTGTATGGACACTGAGGAAGCATTAGCAGGGAGATTCTCCAGCTTTCTCCATGTTCTGTGAGAGCCCTGTCTTTCCCATGCAAACTATTCAAAACAGCGCTACGCTTTTTTGTAAACTATCTACACTTGAAAGTAGTTATGTAACGTTGTTATGATACTGACCAGAGAAATATTTAAAGATAGCCTGGCCAATCACCTCAAGGGGTAGATGGCCAAAGGACCTTATGCCACTCAATACATTTCTTACGAACCAACATATAAAAGATGTTTCAATATATTATTAAATCCCTTCCATTTACTCCTAAGCCTGGACTCTGTGTCTTCATTCTACCCATCCTCGGTGCAACAGTGACATAGGTGCTGCTCCAGGGCTGCCCCTGGGCACGGAGCAGGGCCAGCAGGATACTCACTCGTCCGTGGTGAAGCACACGAGGCGGCGGAAGATGCCCTTGGCTTTCTGAGCCTCCACAGCCTCCCGGCCCAGGAAGGGGATGCTGGACTTGAGCTTGCAGGTGAAGGCCAAGCCTGCTTCCAGCGGGGTGTCGTCGGGGCGCAGGTCGGCGTGCCAGTGCCTGTACCCTGCAGGGAGCAAGCAGGGTCACCCACTGATCCCTGTCACAGCAGCAGGACACCCAGACATCACCCCTGCTCCCTGGAACCCCGCTGCCCTTCATTCACTTGGCCCTGGATAAAACACCCTCGAGAGGAGCCCATACAGGGGAACTCTCAGCATTCTGAGGCTCTGCCACACCTCCAGTCACACTGACCCACCCCGAAGCTGGGAAAAGCTCCTTGCCCCGGTTCCCCAGCTGGAGGAAAAGCAGAGAGTGCTGCTGGAAGGAGGAAAGGACCTTTCTCGATGCTGAGGCTGTCGATGGCTCTGTAGCCGGCGTTGGCGATGCCGTGCCGGGCTCCCGCCTCCATCACGGCCCGATAAACCTTCACACAGTCAGCCCGGGGCACGTGCAGCTCCCAGCCCATCTCGCCCACGAACGACAGCCTCATGGCACGGACCTGCAAAGGCAGGAGGTCAGACATCCCTGCGGTGGAGCTGGGCTGGGCAGGGTGGGAGAGGCCACACGCTCCATGCCAGGGGAAAAGCCAGCTTTGCCTGGGAACCTTGAGGGAACCTTGTGGTGGAAGGCAGGTCTGTGCTCTCCCTCACGCCCAAAGCCAGGGTCAGAATGAATTTCTCAGCTCTGCACAGCCTAAGCCTGGCACCTCAACCCTGGCACTGCTCAAACCCAGCTACCATCAGTGCCAGTGGGCAGAGGTGGCTGCTGGCAGCGTCCTCGGGCTCTGGATTGCAGGGCTGGGGTTAGGTGTGATGCTCCAGCTCCAGCCGGGCTTTTGTCTCCCTCTGCTGATCCATTGAGACAGGGAAGCTGGTCCCCAGCAGGACTGTCCTGCTTTTGGGGCACTTCATGACTGCTGTCCCTCCCCCAGGGGTGTTCCCTTTTTGACAGTGCTCCCACAGCAGAGGCACCCAAAGGCTCTGAGCCCGGTGTCCTGACCCACATCCCATTCCCACTGGGAATGCTCAGGTTTCCCCACGGAGGCCGTGTCCCAGAGCTGTGCTGCCAGATTGGCTCCTCACCAAAGGCACGGAGCCCCAAGGAGGAAGGAGCAGACGGGCACGAGGGACCCAGAGCTTCTCCAGGGAAGTCTCGTTCCCAGGGATGGAGCCTGCCTGCAATCCCAGGGAACAGACCACGCCGGGACTGCCCTGCCTCTGTTCCCCCAGCTTCTCAGCCAGCCTGCACCCTCCTGCTGTCCCTATGAAACCATCTCCATCCCCAAAGCTTTCCAGGCCGGTTGGGACCCGCCCAACTCAGGCACCTTCCCTGGAGACAGCCCTTGAGCCTGAGCTGCCTTTCCCTCTGATTCATCCCATTGTGTTTCTCCACTGCCTCCCCCACAAACCCCCTCTGGTTCATCCCTTCGGATGCACATCCACTGCAAAGGCAGGGCTCGCTTTGGGAGAGAGATTAACTCCAGAGTTTCGCTCTGGATTGTGACCTGGCCTCTTAACAAAGCAGTTTCCAGCTCAGAACACACTTCCAGGCTGGTTCTGGTGGCCTTGGGACTGGCCTGGCCAGGCTGGCTCCAGGCATGGTTGGGGCAGAAGCCGCATTTTGCCATTTGCTGAGCTCTGGTGCCAGCTGCGCTCTCTAATCCCGGGGACAAATGCAAACAGACACCAGCAGCTGCTGCCCAGAGCAGGCAGAAGTGCCCAAGGGCTGCCTGGGCTCTGTGCTGCCAGCATGGCCAGGGGGCACAGCTGGGAATCCAAATCCATTCCTGCTTCCCCAAGAACAAAAATCAGGTCCTCAAGCAGAGTTTAAGGCAGCTGGTAGGAAGCTTTAGCCTCTGCAATCGGAGTGGGGAGGAGGAGGGAACACACAGGATGGGGAGTTTATTTTGAGGAGCCGTGCCAGGAGCCTGCCCTGCTCTGGTCCTGGCACAGCCCCACAGCGGGGCACAAAGGCTGGCAACCCCCTCCCCAGAGGCACGAGGGGCTCAGAGGAGCCTTTTCCTCTGCACAAAGGTGTCATCTAATTAAGGAACAGGCAGGGATGAGGCTGCTGCAAGCCAGCTTCCATCTTCATTGCGGCAGGCGATGCTCCGGGGATTGACAGGCAACTTCCCGGCTCATTAACCCTGCCTGTGACTGCAGCTAAAGTGCTCTTTACAACCCAGAGCAAGTTACTCCTGGGAGAAACTTCCCCTCAAACCACCAGTGCTCAGTGGGGATGAGCATCCCAGCCAGAGCAGTGCCCCACAGAAAACGGGTATCCCTGGAAAATTGGGGTGCCAGTGATCAGCTGGGCACAGGGAGGGATTGGGGTGTGTACCCCAGGCAGGATTCACATCCCACCACGGAGGGTGGACTCAGCAGCCCTGCTGGATTCCCGTAGGATCAGGTCTTTCAGCTGGAGCTGTGGAATAGAATCGGTTCCTGGGTTTTTGTGCAGCGATTCAAAAGCGTTCTAAGGATGGCAGAAAATGAAAACCTGAACTTTCCCCTGTCTCCAGCAGTGAGATTCAAAGGGGGACCTTTCTCTGCTGTTCCATACAATGACAGACTCTATACATAAACTCACAAGCCAATCCATAATTTCCAGAGTCATTAACTCTGCTGGAACTCCCTTTTGACTCCAGCTGATTTTGTTCAACTACCGAGTTAATGCAGGAAAATCTCGGTGATAACTTTTTTAAGATGCTGGGTTCAGTTTAATCCCCCTGGAAGGCGATAATATCAGCGAAGGCTTCAGCCTGCTGCCCTGAGAAATCCTCCCACTCTAATTCCGGCGTGGGATGGAGTCCCTGGTGATCCTTGTCCAGTGGGACAAAGGAGACCTCCTGAAGGGTGGCCCTGGCAGCAGGCAGGGAGTCCCCTCCCAGCCCACACCCCTCAGGCAGGAAAGCTTTCCTCTGTCCATCAGAGAGTTTACACTCCGAAGAATCCACAAAACTTCTGCCAGCTCTGTCTCCCTTGAAGGACCGGATTATTTTTCACAAACTTGAAGTGAAATGCAAATAAACTCATTGTGTGATGACAGGAACATTTCTACACCTTTCCCAGGGGATAAGCAGATTATTCCAAGATGATATCAGCCTGCTACAGGCTGACAAGGGAGGGTGTGGGGAGGATTAATGGAGACTAAAATCCAACACTTTGGACAACCTGCACCGGTGGATTGGTGGATTTGAAGTGGCTTTGAAGTCCTCCAGGCCACGGTTCCCCTCCAAGGGACACTGGACTCGCTGTGGGTTGAGCTGTTGGGCACCCAAAGCCCAGGGTGCACTCGTGAAGATGGTTTGGAGCAAAGTCTGTGCCTTAGTTAAACCACCTTAAGGCCTGGCCAGGCTCTTGCTCACAAATCAAGACGCTCTAATTTGATTTAGCAGCAATCCTTTCAGCAGGCAGCCGCAGTCGAATTAAAGCCATTTTAATTCTCAATGAAAAGTGGCCGCACGTGGCTTAACCCAATTTCCTTAACATCCAGCCTGCTGCAGCTCCCAGCTCTCCTGCTGCCTTCCATGAGATTTACTGCTTCACCTTCACCTCCTTCATCATCCCCCACCAGGCACCAGCCCGAGAGCCAGAGCGAGTCCTGGGCATGGTCCCTCATCCGGAGGGAGAGGGATGCTCTGGGATCAAGGCCTGCCCAGGTTTTACTGATGCCTTAGGTTTTAACTTTTATATGTTTCAAATCCTGCATTCCCAGTGTGTAACTCTGCAGTGTCCTGGAGCCTGGGAGCTGCTGCTCTCTCATGCTGAGACAGACAGAACAAAGCCTCTCCAGGCTGCTCTCCAAGGACACCCAGCCCGGCCTAGGCCCAAAATGTGTAACCCAGCATCTTGTGAAGGGGGGCAAGCTGAGGGGAAATTCCATCATTAGCTAAAGTTGAATTGGTGAAATTGGGTTGAGATGCAAATGGCCCAAAGCTATAAAAGTGTGAAGAACTCGTGACTCGGGGTCCATCTTGGGTGCAGCCTTTGGCCTGCCCAGGGTGTGCCTCTGAAGGCCTTTCAAATAAATATCCACCTTTATTCCCTCACTCCTGTCTAGTCTCTGTTTCTAGGTTGGCCTCTTTAGGCATCACCCATGGGAAGGATGAGGTACAAACTCCACCCTCTCTTCCAAAGTGTTTTTGCAGCCATAGGAGTATTTCACACGGGATAAACATCACTGAGAAACCAAGGCAGAGCTTCCTGGGGAAACCTTGCGAAAGCTTTTCCCCAATACCCAAACTTGCCAGCAGCAGGTTTTCCCAGGACTTTTCTCCTTTGAAAAAATGACACTTCATGGTCACCGACCCTTCTATTTAGGGTGTTTTAAGTAGGCTCAATCAGCAGATTCAGGGCATATGTGAGCCCTGGAGGCTGGGCAGGAGCAGGATGATCTGTGCCTGTACAGGAAGCTTAGGGCTGTCAGGCTTCTCCTGTGATCAAACACAGCGGCTCCAGGCTGCCCAGTCCCTACTGCCAGCACCTGACAAGATTTGCATTAAATTGTCCCTATTTTTTAATGAGGAGGGGGAAATGGAAAGTGTCTGGAGTGGCAGGTGGATCCCATCACCGGTGCTCACCCTAATCCATGGAGATGTCTCTCGTTCCTCTGGCATCACTGCAAAGCCACGAGTCACCCCATCCCTTCCCCAAGCTCAGCCCAGGCTGTGGCACCTCTGGGAGAGCGGGATGGCACCTGGCAGGCAGTCAGGGAGGGAAACACCCCGTTCCCACTCTGGGTTTTGGCTTTGTCCGACAAAAACCACAACAAAACCTCTCTGCAACAATGTAGAGGCAGGCACATTCCTAACAGAGGGCAATGGCACAGGGTGCCCAGAGCAGCTGTGGCTGCCCCTGGATCCCTGGGAGTGTCCAAGGCCAGGCTGGACAGGGCTTGGATCACCCTGGGACAGTGGAAGGTGTCCCTGCCATGGCAGGGGTGGAACAAGATGAGCTTTAAGGTCCCTTCCAACCCAAACCATTCTGGGATTCGACACTGGCTGTGCAGGCTGGTGGGTGCACAGAGCCCAGAGCTCCCTGGGGAGCTTGAGGAATGGCCCCTTCCTACCTGGCATCCTGCAGCTGTGGTGATTTTGTGTGTGGAGAAGGGGAAGGCCTCGTTGCTGAGGTCGGTGTCGAGCACTTCTTGGAGGACAACACGGCTGTGGGGAAACAGCAAAGTGGGAGCAGTGAGGGGACTCAGTTCCCAGCCTGCCCTGAGGCTTATCCCCAAAACTTGCTCCCTCATCTTGCTGGCCAGACACAGTTCTCACTCCAGAGAGGAGCTGAGGTGGCTGACACGCAGTGCTGTGGGAGCCTCAGAAGGAATTTCAGTTCCATGGAAAATGGAGTGTTAGCCCAGCCAGATCAGCACTCATCCTCATGGGGCTCACACCAACCACTGCCCAACATGGGCACCTGCACCTGAGGCAAAGCCCCTTCCATCCCTCCATCCCTCCCTGCAGCCCTGAATCCTTCTCTCCATCCCTGCATCCCTCCTTGCATCCCTGCATCTGTCCCTGCATCCATGCATCTGTCCCTCCACTCCTGCATCCCTCCCTCCATCCCTGAATCCCTCCGTCCTTCCCTCCACT
>VWZT01012002.1:183663-195588 GCA_013397055.1 Pachycephala philippinensis
TGCATCTCTCCCTCCTTCCCTGCATTCTTCCCTCCATCCCTGCATCCCTCACTGTATCCCTGAATCCTTCTCTCCATCCCTGCATCCCTCCTTCCACCCCTGCATCTCTCCCTCCACCCCTGAATCCTTCCGTCCATCCCTGAACCCTTCTCTCCATCCCTGCATCCCTCCTTCCACCCCTGCATCCCTCCCTGCGCCCCTGCATCCCTCCCTATATCCCTACACTCATCCCTCTATCCCTGCATCCCTCTCTCCATCCCTGCATCCCTCCATCCTTCCCTCCATCCCTCCCTCCCTCCCTGCATCCCTCTCTCCCCCTCCCCACGGTCAGGCTGCAGGGAGGGGCCCACACCGCTCACCTCAGGGGGCCCTGGATGCTCATCATGCCCAGCTCCTCCGAGCAGTCCAGGAGCTTGCACTGGAATTTCCTGTCCTGCAGCACGGTGCTGATGTGGGACCAGTTGTGCTGGGCCACGGCCCCGCCGATGGCCAGGTAGTAGCCATCCCCTGGAAAAGAGCCACGGGCAGCCTTTCAGGGCTGGGAGTGCTGGGCTGGGCTGGTTCTGCTCTGCTGAGCCTGAAGTGCAGCCCTGAGCCTCTCCAGCTCGCACAGCCCCGGGTGGGGACTGCCAAAAAAAGAGGGGGTTAAAGAGTAGTGGGGTTAGGGAGGGTTTGGGGCTCTGCTGACTGCTTTTTGTGGGGCTCAGCACAGTGAAGTGACCATTAAAAGTGAAAGTGTGTGTGAGCGTCACAGGGAAAAAACTCCTTGAGACCAACAGCACTCTTGTCCCAGTACAGAACAGAGCCTCAAGTGTGGAGGGAGCTGTGAGCTCCAGGTGGGAGCAGGGAATGCTCCCACAGCGACCAGCCCATAGCCAGTGTGGCGAATGTACTGTACACAAGGAAGAAATTCATTTCCTCAGTAATCCTGGGTGGAAAAATCCCCAGGGATGGCGTTTGAGAGCTGATTAATATGTAATCAATCTTCCCTCTGCCTTTCCTGCCACTACGAAATTGCTCTCTGGTATTCTGTCATAATGATAATAAGTGCAGCCACCTACTGTAATTGGAAAAATAGACTTTGCTGTGATTAAACTCCTCCAGCGCCCGACGGAGCCTGCAGCTCTGCCAGCCACTTCCCACCCTGTGCCAGGGTCCCAGACGGGAGGGAAGAAGGATTCTCCCACAAGGAAGGGAAAAATCACTGGCACCCCAGGCTGCCGGGACAAACAGGGTGAGATTGCCCCCCCAGCACGCCTGAAGGTGGCACAGCGTGGGGACAGGGCTCTGTGGCACCCAGTGCCACCCAGAGCACACCTGTGCTTGGCCAGAGCCGAGCTCAGCATCCTCCCCCGCAGCTGCCTAATGCCATTTCTGCCCCCAGGGCTGCTCTGCTGCCTTTCAGTCCCCCTTAATTGCAGCTGATAAGGGCTCGGACAGGGGTCAGAGCCGCCAGCCGGGGCTGGACAAACCAAATAACAGCGATGAGCAGCGCAGGGCCCCGGGGACTGGGGCTGTAATCGGGTTACGGGGACCGCAGGATGGAGGTGGAAAAAGCCAGGTGGCTGCCATTAGGAAAATGCAATCACCGCCGTGCCTGCGGCCCCTCCAGCGTGGCAGGGATGGAGGAGGTGCTGGAACGAACCTGGAAAGGTCTTTGTGTGCATTGACACAGCGGAAAAGGCAGCGGGAAGGGCCGGGCACTGAACTCAGCCCGCAGACGTGCTCCCCGCTCCAGCATCCCCGGGCTCGGGGTTTTACCTTCAAAAGCCGGGGCCAGGGGGGAGCCCGGCGCCCCGGGGCTGATCCTGCTGACGGTCAGGTCGCTCTCCACGCCGCCCTGCTGGTTCAGCATGCAGGTGTACACGGTGGAGCCTGCGGGGCACACGGGCACCGCTGCCCATCAGCCAGCCCCGGCACGGAGCCGCTGGGCACAGGGAGGTGGGCAGCAGGAAAATGTGTCCCCATCCTTAAATCATCCTCCTGGCTTTGCCCTGACCGACCCTGGGGGTCCCAGCAACAGGAGGGGGGAAGGAATGATGCTTTTTCCTCTTTCCCCTGTGAGGAGCATCCTTGGAAATGCTGCTCCGGAAAAGGGGACAACGAAGCACAGCTGCATCCCATTGCAGCTCCCATGGCAGCTCCAGATGTGAGCTGCAGCTGGACCCAGAGCGAGACCCCTCCCTCATCCCTGAGCTCAGAGCACTGAGCCCCCGTGTAAACGAGGCAGAACCCAGACTCTGGTGAGGCCAGGGAGAGCAGCCTCTCCCACACCCTTCCCATACCCTCTGCAAAGGCAGCACTGAAAGGAAAAGCCGGTCTGGGTTCCCCTGGGTTGTTTTGGGGTGTGATTTCCCCAGCAAAACGAGGAGCTGAGCCTGTACCTGGAGCTTTGCTCACATCAGCACTGAACAGCCAGTCGGCCGCTTTTGTAGCTTCGGGTCCAACCAGGTAGAATTTCCCAAAATAAGACATGTCGAAGAGAGCCAGGGCGTTCCTGCACGTTAAACATTCATTCTTGATCTGCAATTAGAGCAAACGCGGCGCTGAGGCTGAGCCACGCTCTCAGCCCACGAAGGGAAACACAAATCAAACCATTTACGTAACGGCAAATGATACCAGGACACTCTTCTGGTGCCTTTAAAGGCTGCACAGCTTCAAAATGTTCCTGAAAGAATCAAGCATTTGCTGGAGCGAGCCTGACAGGCCATCCCGAGTGCCTGATCCCATTTCTTACCTCACTAACTCACTGACAGTTGTCATTAATAACACCTCAATGTCATCAAATTGAATTCTTTTTCACCAAGCTGGTCTCAACACTTCAGGAAAGCAGCAACATAACTCCCATGGCCTCTCCCCTGAGGTTTCTGAACACGGGCCACACATTTCTCTTCGTATTTTTGGAACATTTTTCCTGGTTCCGGAGCTTCCCCTCCCTCCGAGCATCACCAAATGCACCCAAAGCAGCCCCCCAGCCCCCTGGCAGCTCTGGCAGGGCAGGAGGGGCTGTGCCCCACTCACGATGTCGTGGTGAGGGGGGAAGTCGAAGGTGTACTCATCCCCCAGCAGCCGGTTGTAGGTGTAGTCCCTGTGCCGCTCCCGGCCGTAGGCACCGTAGTAGTCATAGTCCAGGACCTGGGGGAGAGGTGGGAGCACGGGAATGGGGAGGAAGAGGATGTGAGGCTGGAGCCAAAGGACTCCTCGTCATACTCACCCCACCCCAGGAGAGCTGGCTGCGGTGGTGGGTCCCCACCCTGGCATCCCTGCTCACCACAGGGATGGGTTCCCACCCCAGCATCCCTGCACGTGGGGATGGATCCCTGCCCTGAGTGATGGATCCCCACCCCAACATCCCTGCCCTGAGTGATGGATCCTCACTCCAACATCATTGTCCATCAGGATGGGTCCTACCAAAGCATCCCTGCCCATGGGGATGAGTCCTGACCACAGAATCCCTGCCCTGAATGATGGATCCCCACCCCAACATCCCTGCCCTGAGTGATGGATCCTCACTCCAACATCCCTGACCCCAGCTGGTCCCTCCATGCTGAACACCCCCCAAATCCTGTGCTGCTCTTACCGGGGCTGCTCCCCCAGGGCTGAACCAGCCGGGTCTCTCCCAGCCGTGCCTCTCCTGGAAAACACAGCCCTGTCGCAGCAGCTCCTGCACAAAAGAAAGGGGAGCAAAAGTTTTTTAAAAAGGCTTTTTCACTGCTTTATGAGCAGCACCCAGGCTGCCTTCCTTGGGTGCAGATGTGGGCTCGAGGCCAGACTTGTGACCCCTTGGTTTTAGCTATCAACAGCCAAAATCAGCCCTGCAGTTTGTCTTTCAAAACAGTGTCAAACCCAAGAATTGCCTGATTTTTGTCCCCCCTCAGGAAGGATATTTCCCTCAAGGCTGGTCAAGGGGCAGAGATCCACAGCCCAGCTGTGCACCCCACCAAAACCTGCACTGGGGTGCCCAAATTACTGACCAAGAGATGCTACACGCAGAGAGCAAGATTCCCCACCATGTTTACAGAGTAATTATATAACGACATCTAATATTTATACGGCAACCTTCTCATCCCTCCTCTGTGCTCTGAGGAAAATCTCCCCGCACGCAATTAATTAGGGATCCATTAAGACACTTTTGTTTGGAGTCTCCGTTCGGAAAAGAATGGATTGTGTTGAACATCTCCGAAATCATTCAGTGCCTATTTATAAAACACAGCTCGTGTTCTGGAGCTGCGTGGATAAATACCAGGCTGTCAGTCAAGTGGGCATCGCTTATTAGACGTGCTATTAAAAAATAAATTGCATCCTCGGTGACAGAATACAACTGAGCTGTCAACCAAACACCGGGGGCCGGCGGGCAGGGGTGTCTGTTTTACTGCTCGAGCCTCTGCCCTCCAGTTGGAAGAGGAATGGTGTGGTGTCAATCAGAGAGATGCAGGAATGGGCTTGGGAATGTGGCTTGGCCAGGGCTGGGGCTGGGATGAGCTCTGGAGCTGAGTCACCCTGAGCACCTCGAGGGATTTGGGGGGGCTCTGAGCTGCTGGTGCAGTGAAATGCTGGGAATTGGGTTTTTCTCTCAACTGCTGCATCTTGAGAGCATCGACCTGTGGACATTGGTGTGAGGAAGTGGCTGGGAAAGGCAGGAGAAAGAGGAAGCCCTGGGAGCAAAACCACTTCGGGGGTGCTGGCAAAACTATCTGCAGAGGCACATCCCTCTTCCCACATCCCTCCTTGTGCCCCAGACATCCCTCTTCCCACATCCCTCCTTGTGCCCCAGACATCCCTCTTCCCACATCCCTCCTTGTGCCCCAGACATCCCTCTTCCCACATCCCTCCTTGTGCCCCGGCCCCATCCACATCGAGAGACGCTGTTTTGGGGAGAAGCTGCTGCTACACTGTGAGCAGGACACGGTGAGCAGGGGCAGGAGATTCCTGTGGGCATTCAGCATCCTCAGCCCTCTCAGCTGGGATGGACTCAGCCTCGGAGCCCTCCTCTCCCCTTTTCCCTTGCCCAGTGATCATCACCAGGCTCTCAATCCATATCTGCTGAGTTAAATACCACGGGAATGCTCAGCATCTCTACCCTTAAACTGCCCGTGGCCCCAGAACCCTCTGAGTGAGCTTTGGGATCGGGCAGGGATCTCCGCGGGATGGACGGATGGGAGCACAGATGTTTTGGGGTGCAGCCACTCCTTGAGAGCTCCTTTTAGCTGCTGTGAGGGCCAGCCCAGGCTGTGCCCTCACCTCGTGCAGGGGGTCCTTCCTCACGTTGCGTCCCGCCAGGGGCTCGTCGTGGGGGAAGACGACGGAATAATTCTTGGCGTAGGACTCGTGGCTGCGCTCCCGGATCCAGCGGTTGTTGTCAGTCAGGGAGTGGTGAAACCTCCTGCAAGGCAGGGAGATGGCAACATCTGGATGAGCCCCCTCAGCTCCTGGCCCTCCTGAGCAGACTCAGGTGTGGATGCAGCTGCTGGTGTAAAATTGCTCTTCCTGCTCCAGTTTAGTGGGGAGGAGCAGAGGGACCAAGCGGGGCTCGGTGCTGGCTGTGCCATCGGTGCTGCAGCCTCCACCGAGCTCCCAGCCCCTCCCCAGAACAACTGGGAGCAGAAGACAGCCCTGCTGAAGAGGGGAAATTAAACAAAAGATGAAACTTGAGGTTAATTCTGCCCCACTTCAGCATGGGAACAGCCTCAGGGCACAGCTTGGGTTTAAACACAGCCCTGATGAGGGAGTGAGCCCTGGACATTCCTTACATTTTTCACCCAGTTCTCCCCAGGCTGAAATATAAATAAAACCAGAATAATTTGCAATCCATTTGATGTATTTTCATCTTTCAAACAGGAAATCTCCTTGAAGGAATGTGCCAGCTCAGCCCCTGCTCAGGCTGTCATTCCCAGAGACCTGTAACTCACCGAGAGCAGCCCTGGGCACAGGTGGCACCTTTCCCAGGGCTGGAGAAAGGGACCCAGGCAGGGCTTGAGAGACAAAATGTCATTTCTAGGGACTTCTAAAATGATAATTTCAGCTTCCGTCCTCGCTGCCTGGGTGGAGAAAACAGGCAGGGCAAGGGGCTGAGCCCTGCAAGGGATACAAGGGATGCTCCCCAAGAGTTGTGAGAGCAGCTGCCTCTTCTGCTGGCAGAAGGTGACACGTGGAATGTCACCAGAACCCCTGGCTGCCCCATCAGCCTCAGCCCCTTCACCACCGAGCTGAATTTTTGACAGCAGCAAGCGGGCAACAGCTGCCAGATGAAATATTTACAAGCAAATGTTCTGAGAGGATAAATATTGAAATGTGCAGAAAAGGGAGTTATTTAAAGAGGAGCTTGGTAATTGTCACCAAAAGGGAGGAATGGGACTGACAGTTTGATGACAGGGCACAGGGGACGTGGGACATGTTTGGGTAATCCAGATGCAAGGGGTGGGAAGCTCCTGGTTGCTCTGGGCGGGGTTGGGCTCCCTAGTGCAGGGCAGGGGGGCTGTGCTGGGCTGGGATTTCTCCATCTCTCCATCCCCATCCCGAGCCCAGCTGGTGGAAGGGGGCAGCTGGAGGCATCTCCCCCAATCTCTGCAGGCCCCTCACTCCCACAGCCCGAGCCAGAGTGGCATTTCCCAGCCTGGCCACTAAAGCAACGAGAGATTTCCACAGCTTTGTCCCTGACAAGGTGGTTGCTGTCACTACTGCCCTGTAAGGAAGCCCAAACCCAATCAAAGATAATCAAGCAAGTCGAAAGCAATTACTGAGCCAACATCTGCACAGCCACAACTCCCAGCCCGGGTGGTGCTGCAGGGGGGGGCCGAGCTAATCTTTGTGCTGTTGAAATCATCCCCCCGCTTATTAACTTAGAGGATTAGGCACGGCGCTGATTGAACAACAAAACCCAAACCTAATTACCCCGTCCTTGCCCATTCCCGCCGTCTCCTCGTGCCTGGTGGAAGTTGTTTGTGTGGGAGAGGAGGGAGGCAAACGAGATAAACCCCACGTGGGCGTTCATTAAAGCCGCTGCGTGTAATTGATTCCAACTCCTCGGAGGGACACGGGCGCTGCCTGGGCACCCATTCCCCATCCAGCATCCAACCCTATGGATGCTAAAAAGCTTTAGCAGAGAAGCTTTCAGCTCTCGGCAGCAGCTCGTGAGAGCTCTGTCTTTCTCATGCAAAACTATTCAAAAGAATGATAAGGTTTCTGTAAACCAACTTTGCTATCTCGCACCTGCAAAATATAATTAGAATTGTTATGATACTGACTAGGGAATTGGATGATGTGAGAATTGACCAATCACTCTGGTAGGTAGTTAGCTAGAGGTCCTCTTAGAGGTACCTCTTGCCATTCAGGTAAACACTAAAAGAACCAAACACATAAAAACCCGTCCATTGTTAACTAAATAAAATCTGTTCTATCCTACTGACTACGTTCCTGTCTCCGAGTCTTTACTACTCTCCATCCCGGCTGCAACAGTGACACAGCCCTGCGTGGGCACCCATTCCCCATCCAGCACCCAGCCCTGCCTGGGAAGCATCCCCAGGGAGCAGCAGGGATGAGGAGGGGGCTGTGAGGGTGACTTGCCTGATGTCGTAGCCGTACATGTCCTTCTCTGGCCGGCCGTGGATGATCCAGTGAGCCAATTCCCTGCCGCAGCCGCCTCCCAGCATCATCCCTGCGGGAGAGGGGGGGATGCAGATGAGCCCAGGATGCCAAGCAGGGCTGTGGAATGCCAGGAGCCGCCCGGGATCCGATGCCAGCAGGGTGTGACCCCTTCAAGGCTCTCTTACCCGCGCTGTTGAAGCCGCAGCCGAGGAAGAACCCTCGAACCTCCGGAGCTTCTCCCATGAGGGGTTTGTGGTCAGCTGTGAAGGACTCTGAAAAGCAGAGAGGGGATGTGCCAGCGAGGCCAGGATACGGGGGAAACACACATTTTGGGGATACCTTACACACTTTACAAAGAGGTTTCCTGCAGCTTCCCCTGCTGACCTCGTCCTGCTCCCAGAGAGGTCAGTGGGGCCAGAACTGGACCAACACTGAGCACTTCCCAGCACGGGTTTTGGGAGTTAGACTGAAAATTTGGGAAGCAAAATGAATTCCCCAAGAGAACGTGCACGGGGCACTGTGAGGGCTCTTTTTTCCTTCCCAATTCCCCAGTCATGGGGGCTGCACTGATCTGTTTGTTGCCACTTTAACATCTGAGCCCTGTTTCCTGGTGGTGACTGTATTCCACCTTCATCAATCCCTGCTGGGAGGTTTCAGGACTCTGAGCCACTCGGATCAGCTGAGGCACTGCTGGGGATGCCTGTTCTGTGCTCACAATGTCTCCTGCTGCCAGGGCTTTTCCATAGGGCCATCAGCCCTGGAAATCCCTCTGCAAATCCTCCCCAGGGAGGACAGCAGAGCCCCTGACAGAGGTGGGCAATCCTCCTCCCTGTTTGATGGTGGTGCATCCATCCATCCATCCATGTGAAAGGAGAGAGGAAAGGCTGAGCTCAGTGTGGTCTTTCCCCACTCAGCAATGCCTGGCTTGTTCCCCCTGACCCCTCTGCTCCAGAGAAGGCAGGAGCAGAGCCAGAATATTCCCACTGTCACCAGAGCAGCTCCTCACGTGCCAGGATCCCTGCATTGACATTCCAGGCTACAAACTCGGAAGTTAATGCAGCAACAGCCCCATGCCAGCAGGGCTGACTTTGCCCTGGGACGGGTGGTGAGGGCTCCAGGGACCTTGGCACAGTGACCACAGCAGAGGGGACAAAGCCCTGGCCCTTTGCTCCAGCCCAGCGTGACTCAGCTGCCACAGGCTGCTGGTTTCAATCAAGGAGGAGAAGAGGAGGAGAGCTGAGCCTTGGGAAATGACATTATTGCACGACAAGGAGGAGACATTCATCTACCAGCAGCCGGTTCTGCTCTGCTCACGCAGCAGTGTAATCAAAGCACTGGACCCAGGGCCAAGGTCTCCGCCTTGCACCAGTCATGTTTGATCTGCTGCAGGGCAGGAGATGTGCCCTACTTTCCCCTCATGCAACCCCAAGAGTTTCCTTTTAAGTGCCTCAGCAAAAAGGGCTTTTATTACAGCTGATTTTTTAGTGTATAGTAGATTTTAAAGCCAAACCAAGTGTGTGTCAGGCTCGACGTCTGGCACTGCAGGGATGGTTTTAACTCCACACCGCACTGCCTGGGATGTAAATCTGGGTAAATCTCATGTCGCTGGACCAGGAGCAAGCAGTAAAAATAATTAGAGAAGATAACACTTGGTAAAATAACAGCCACTGCTCGAAAACAGCTGCCCCTTAATTTTCCAGCCCAGCGGCCACGACACTAGCTGGAAATCCATCCACCCCCAGGCTGGACCAAGGCAAGCAGCTCCCCAGGGAAATGGTTTTAAACTGAAAGAGGGTCAATTGAGATGATAAATCGATAAGGTTATAAGAAATTATAAGATAGAAGCTATTTACAACAAGGGTGGGGAGGCCCTGGCACAGGGTGCCCAGAGAAGCTGTGGCTGCCCCTGGATCCCTGGAAGTGTCCAAGGTGAGGTTGGACAGGGCTCGGAGCAACCTGGGACAGTGGAAGGTGTCCCTGCTCATGGCAGGGGGTTGGAATTAGATAATCTTTGAAGATCCCTTCCAAGCCAAACCATTCTGTGAGCCTCTGGATGTGTGACTCTATTCCTGCACCCAGGCTGGGCCTGGAATGCCACCCCTTGGCAGATGGCACCACTGCAGCCGGACCAGCAGCACCTCCTCTGCCTTCAGAGAGTTTTTCTTCTCCCCAGGTTCTAAAGTTTCCCTTTTCTGCCAGCAAGAGCCCTGGAGAAACCCAGCCACCACAGTGCCACCACAGCTGTCACCTCAGCTGTCACCACGGTGCCACCACAGCTGTCACCTCAGCCACATTACCTGGCCCGCAGACGGTGGATTTAATTCCCGTTTTCTCCAGAACTGGCACTCTGTTGACAGCACCTTCAATGTGCTGCATGAAAACATCCCAGTCCAGGTCAAAGAGGCCAAAAGCAAATTTTTCAGATACCTAAAGGTGGGAGACAGGAATAAGGACACGGAATAGATGGCGTGAGACCTTCTCATCTCTGGCAGCCTCGGAGAAGATAAATCGAGGCTGCATTGAATCTCTGAGATTTTTGGGTTTTCATGAACAACCCAGACAAACCACAAGTCTGAATTAAGGACAGAGGGATGGGCACAGCATCTTCTGGCTCTCCTGCCCTGCATGTCTGTGCCACAGACAGCCCCAAGGGGAAGATGCTCCCCCTGCTCTCCCCAGCAGCCACCGGAGGCTGGTACCCGCAGAGGGCGGGGGCTGAGTGCTCACGCCTGCGCCCACTCCTCCGAGGTGGCTTCCCTGGAAACCTGCCTCGTTCCCCCAGAAAACCTCCCGGCTGCACTCACCTCCTCCCAGAAGATGGGGTTTGACTCATATCCACCCACGGAAAGGGCATCGCCTTGGAGACGCAGATAGACCGAGGCGTCGTGATCACGAACGTTTGGCATGTTCTGAAAAATGGGGAGGGGGACTGCAGGGGTCAGAGGAGGCCGAGAGCCCTGGGGACACCCCTGCAGCACCCAGCGAGGTCCAGGGCACAGGGTGGGCACCTGTAGCAGTGGAGTGCCAAGGACAGGACCAGCAGTGGCTCTGGGTGTTCCCTCAGCACCGAAGTTTGGGCACCTGTGCTGCCCCAAGAGGAAAGCACCCAGCTCAGCTCCAGCTAACCTGGCCAAACCACGGGCAGGGCAGCTCCCACAGACACCCGAGCAGCACCCAGGGGTGCCCTGGGGACGGGAGCAGCCCCTGTGGTTGATCCTAGCTCAGGAATCATCACTCCTCTGCCACCCGCCTCCGCAGGAGGATGCGGCAGCTCGGCACGCAGGCAGCGGTGCACGAAGAATGAGGGATTTGTTCTCGTGAATAATGGATGGGGAAACATTTAGATAACGCTGAAGAATCGGTGTAGGGCCTACTGCAAGCCGTGTTGACAAGTGGAATTAAGTGGATTGAACAGGAGGCACCGAGGTCTGCGAGCTGCAGCCTCTCCTCTGAAGCCTTTCTCGCTGCTCACGGCGCTGCGGAGTTACCGGGACAGAAATGTAATCATGGAGCACGGCAGTTTTTACAGCGAGGCACCTCTGCTGAAAGGTCAGACACAGACTGTGTCAGCAGCATGGAAACTAATTAATGTGTCACCCTCAGAGCGCTGGGGCCTGAGAGAATGAAGCCTCCTTCAACTCCTGAGCAATTCTCCGCAGCCAGATGGCAGGAACAGATTTATGGGGATGGTTTAGGAACGCTTGGAGAGCTACACCTCTGCCTGCCGGGGCTGGGGCCTGCTCAGAAAGGGTCTGGGATCTTTAGGAATGCTGCTATCAGACACTAAACACAGAGATCCTGAGGGGAAAAAAATTATCCTGCCAGTTGTAACCTCGTTAATATTAAATCTGACCTCAGCCCTGCTGAGGGTGTGGGCTTCCCCAAGAGCAGAGCCTGGCCTGGCAGGAATGGGGGGTTCCCACAGGTCTGGGGGGTGCCTAAAAGGGTCAGGGGTCTTTCTGCCTCTCCAGCCCTGTCCCCCAGGGCAGAGGAGCCGAGGACTGACCTGGATGCCCTCGATGCGCTCGGTCACCACGTAGGCGTGGTGCATCCCCACCAGCGGCACGTGCACGCCCGCCAGCCGGCCCAGGGCCCGAGCCCACACTCCTGGGGAGACAACAATGACCCCAAACTGAGCCCCTCTCCATCCCCCACACCCCCAGAGAGCTGCAGGTGACAGCCACGCAGGGGACAAGGGCTGCTGCAGAGTTTCTGCCTCACGGGAGCAAAGACACCTGTGAGCTGTGGCCGCTGTCCCTGTCCCACACCTTCCCCTGTCCCACACCTTCCCCTGTCTCAAACCTTCCCCATCCCACACCTTCCCCCATCCCACACCTTCCC
>VWZT01012002.1:195839-254520 GCA_013397055.1 Pachycephala philippinensis
CCGTCCCACCCCTTTCCCCATCCCACCCCTTTCCCCATCCCACACCTCCCCCGTGCCCTGCCCCCCATACCTGCACAATTCACCACGCAGGGAGTCTGGATGGTCCCGTGGGCTGTCTCCACTGCGTGCACCCTCTTCACCCCAAAATCGTCAGTTCTCACCTGGATCCCAGTGACCGGGCAGTTCTCGATGATCTGGTGGCAGAGGAAGGGTGGCAGAGCCACAGCAGGGTCACAAGGGCAGGGGGACACCTGATATCCAGCCCCCAAATCTGGGAAAAGTGAAACTAAGCAGCGTTCTGAGTGCCTTGTCTTGCTCCTAAACGTCTTTTTTCCACCCTCTGTTTCCCCTGGATCCCATGATTCCTGCCATCTTTGTCACCATGACCCAACCAAGGGGACAACACCCTCTTGGGAAAGACCCAAATCTGCAGGAGCAACTCTGCCCCGGTGGGAAAGGAGGAGATGGGGAAGGCACAGGATGAAACCGACAGGCATTAATGAGTAATTACTAATTAAGAGCTACCGTAGCGCCTCTGGCAGTGGCTGCTCTGGCCAGAGTGGAGCAGGTGCCAGCGGGGTCCATGGTGCCATCCTTGGGGACGTACAGGGTGCCATAGAGGTCAGCAGTGTTCATCAGGGGGTACAGGTCCTTGGTCTGCGACGGGGTCAGCACGTGGGACTCCACCCCATACACCTTCCCCAGCTGCCAAGGGACAGGAAAACAGGGAGCTGGGGTAAGGAACAGCTTTGTGCATCACCTGCTGCTGAGGGAGGAGGAGGAGAATCCCAGGACGTGGTTATGTCCCATGTGAGGCAAATGCTAAATCCAGCTTGGGGTGATGCTCTGATTTCAGGGAATATGGCCCTGGATTTGCATTCGAGATGGAAAAATGATGCTGTACAACGGGGAAAACCATGCCACCACTATTTGAACAGTCAAAAATCCACAGCTGGATTTATTTTGCCAACTTTGGAGCAGTTTGACGGATTTTGGCTGCCTTATGAATCAGGAAGCTGCCCTGGAAGGGCCACTTGCTGCTTTTCAGTGGGACGGCAGTGAGGGATGGGACACCCAGAGACCTGGAGGCAGTGAGGGATGGGACACCCAGAGACCTGGAGGCAGTGAGGGAGGGGACATTCGGGGACCTGGAGGCAGTGAGGGATGGGACATTCAGAGACCTGGAGGCTGTGAGGGATGGGGAATTCGGGGACCTGGAGGCAGTGAGGGAGGGGACACCCAGAGACCTGCGGGCTCCACAGCTCCGGGGGCTCCAGCCCTGCTCCCAAACTCCCCCTTCCCGCATCCCACCCTGCCGGGGACACCGCGGGGCTCCTCCCTACCGACATGAGCCTTTTGTACTCATCCAGGCGCTGCTTGTTGGAGGCGATGAAGAGCCCCCCGTTCTCCACCCAGCCCGTGTGCAGCCCGGTCTCGGCGGGCAGATCGCGGCTGACCACGTCCCGGGTGTGCGCCAGCAGCTCCACTTCCACATCGCTGGGGCGCAGCTGCCACAGGAGACCTGCGGGGACACGGCCAGGGTGGCATGGACGCTGTGTCACCTCTCCATCACCTCTGCTCGGGGGGCACAGGGGGTCCCCGTGTCCTCCCCGGGTCCTGGGTCACCCTGCGGGGTTCGTGCTCCATCTCGTGGATACGTGGGAAAGCTACAGAGATCGGTTCCTCTTCTCCTCCGGCATTAAATGAATGGGGAAAAGGGGTTTATGGACTCTTATGGACCTTAAAAGGGCTTTAAGGAGTGGACGGACCCCAAAAGTGACCCAAAAATAGCTTATATAGCTCTCCCTCCCCGCCAAAGGAAAGTGGCTGAAAGAAGGGGGGAAAAAATGTGGAAATGAAGCGTTTCCTTTTCCTGCGGCCGCATAAATCTTAGGGGGAAAAAAGGAAATTTGGGGGCGTTTAAAAAAAGGTTATGGCAGAAGGAAAAACAGAAATTCTCAACATTTAAAGCCCAAACTCTCCAGCCCATCCAGACGGAGTGCATCCACCCCAGGGACAAGGGCTCACCCCAAACCCCGAGCATCCCCGTGCACACCCCGGGGAGCACCCCCAGCGTGCCCCCCGACTCACCCGCCGTGTGCCAGGTGGTGCCCGAGGTCAGGCGGTCCCTCTCCAGCAGCACCACGCCGCTGACCCCCATCTTGGCCAGGTGATAGGTGGTCTGGCAGCCCAGGCTGCCCCCGCCGACCACCACCACCTGCGCCGAGGCGGGCGGGGGCCGGCTGGGCTCGCTGCTCCCGGGGCCCTCCTCCTGCAGGGTCCGCTGGTACGGGACACTCTTCTTGGCCGTGGGGCCCGAGGCGCTGCTGAAGGGACGGGGGCTTCTCCAGGGGGCTGGGAGATGGCGCGGGGCAGCTGCCCACCAGGCACGGCTCATGCAGGACATCTCCACCTGCAAACCCCAAAATCGCCTTAGTAGGGATCCCCAGCCAGCTCCCTGCTCACCTCAGCACCCATCTCTGGATGCTGAGCCCTGCGGGTGATGCCTTATGTTTTAGCTTTTATATTTTTCCAANCCATCATTAGCTAAAGCTGAATTGGTGAAATTGGGTTGAGATGCAAATGGAGCAAAGCTATAAAAGTGTGAAGAACTCGTGACTCGGGGTCCATCTTGGGTGCAGCCTTTGGCCTGCCCAGGGTGTGCCTCTGAAGGCCTTTCAAATAAATATCCACCTTTATTCCCTTCCTCCTGTCCAGTCTCTGTTTCTAGGTTGGCCTCTTTAGGCATCACTGGGATCCTGATGCATCCCTGAGTGGGCTGCTGGGATCCCTTTGCAGTGTGCAGCCCCCAAACACTCTCCAGAGGGGCCCCTTAAAGAAGGGATTTGGGAATTCCCAGGGCAGGGCAACCCCGTGCTCGCTCACGCCTCCACAAACCACTTTTTTTTTCCTCTCCGTTGGAATTCAGGAGCTGTTTGGCCGCAGTGAAGGTGCCAGCTTTGCTCCCCAGCACAGGGTGGTGCTGTGGCTGCTGGGGGAGAAATGGGGACAGATCCTGCCTGTGGGGCACTGGCCGGGGTCACAGCTCGGGATTTACTCCTGCCACAGGGTTTTGGGTGCAGGTGAGGGGTGCAGAGAGGCCAGCACAGACCCCCTCCCCCACGAGCCACAGGCCATGGGCAGGTTCTGCCCTGGGGATCACCCCACTGAGACCCCTGCTTGCTGCCACGCGGCCACCAGAGCACTTGCTGTCCCCACAGTGTCCCACAGTGTCACCCCAAGCTTCAAACTCCCTCTTGGAAATGCTGTGACCCCGCAGGAGCTCCCTGGACATTCCCACCAGGCTGCACTCACCACAAGGCTCTCTCCGGGCTGCCTTTCCCTGCCGGGATGTCGTGGGGCCCCTGCCTTCCTCCGATGCTCTCCTCCTCCTCCTCCTCCTCCTCCTCTTCCGTCCCCTTGGCCCCTGCTGCAAAAAATATTAACCAGCACTCGGAGGCGAGCGGAGCCAGCCTGAGCAGACAGAAAAGAGGGACTCACCTCCTTTGTGCCCCTTCTCGTGGCTCTGCTGCTTCCCAAGCGACACAAAAAGTCCGGCAGAGCGGAGAAATCCAAACCAGGGAGGAAAATGCAGCTTTTCTCGCCGGCTCGGTGCCCAGCAGAGAACAAACAGCCCAACTGGGGCCAGGGGGACTCGCAGCCTCCCGGGCTGGCTCGGCGCTGGCTGGGGTTGTCAGCTGGATGCCAGAGAGCAAACACGGCGAGGAAAGGCACCATCTGACCCTCCTGCCGCACTTCCCAGCGGCTCCAGTTCAAGAGCAGAGTTAAAATTGATTTACACCTCTCCTGAGCCAGACCTGAGAGCTCAAAGGGAAGGTGGCAAGGCCAAAAAAAAAAAATTAATTTGGAGTTGGGTAGAAAAATGAGGGTTTGATTTCGATCTGTAAAGCTGGAGGTTTGTTGTTCCTTCTGCTCAGGGCTCAGCCCTGGAATTAGGGCCTGTTTGGGCAGGATACACCCGTTCTGCTGAAGGGCCTCACACCAGTATCTGGGAGAAGCAGAAGTCGGGGTGGAGTCGGGGTTTGGCTGGTGGTTGGGAGGGATTGGGGTCCCACCAGCATTGTGGTCTCCCAGGCAGCATCACCCACCCCTGCAGAGCTCTGAGCAGCCCAGGGATGGATTTTTGGGGTGCTTCAAACATCCAGCAGTGACCCTGGAAGTGCCCCCTTGCTGCCCCTCAGCACCCAGTCCCTCTGCTCTTCCCCACTGGACACCCTGCGGTACCCAGAGTGCATCCAAACTCGCCCAGTTTGGGAAGGGTTTGAACAGGATTCACTTATTCCAGCTTTATCCCCCGTCTCCAGCAGCATTTCCCCTCCTTCTCCCAAGGACAGAACCGGTTTCTCAGTTTTACAGAGAGAGCCCCAATTCCTGCAGGCTTCTCCCTGGACTGAACCGCTCAGAATAACCACAGAGCTGCAAACAAGTCTAAACTCCTGTTTGCAGTGGGGTGTTTCTGTTTGACAGGCCAGAACCATTTCATCAGCCTGTCCTAATTATAAATATGACCTTTGGGTTAGACCAGACCTAGAACAATGCAAGCCCAAGGCCAGGTCAGCAGCCTGAGCCCTTCACCAAGCTCAGGATGGACAAGTGGAAGCTCCTACATCCCCCCTCCGAGCCCTGAGTCACCCCAGAGCAGGAATGAGAGGGGTTATTTTTTGGGATGGCCAGTCCAGTGTAGAGGGAGCCCGCAGAGTTCAATCTTCCCCTATAATTTTTAGGTTAATTCTAAAATACAGCAACGCAGCAGTTCATGCGCCAGCTGGAGTTTTCTGGGTCACAGAAAACGTGGTTAATGCAGGGATGAGGCAGCCAGGCGTGCTGCAGGCTGTCAGCATTCCCTCTGCTGCCCCAATCCTCATCCTCATCCTCATCCTCATCCTCATCCTCATCCTCATCCTCATCCTCATCCTTATCCTCATCCTCATCCTCATCCTCATCGGAGCTGTGGGCTCGGCTCTGCCCCACAACCTGAATTTGGGCTTGGGAAGCACCACCAGCACACGACCCCGAACCCAAAGCACCCGGACCCCACAGAGTCCTGCTGGGCAGAGCTTTTCCAAGCTCTCCTCTTGGCCACCCCCTGCCTCAGTTTACCCACCCCCTGCCTCAGTTTCCCTGCTGGCACAGCAGTTCAGAGCCTGGTTTTGGGCTGCACTGGGCAGCACTGAGCTCCCCCCAGCGTGGCACAGGGAGGTGGCCACGCACTGGCCGGTGGCCATGGGGCTCGAGGGGCAGCACCAGGGCCAGGGCAGGTGGCTGTCACACTGACAGGAGCAGGAGCTGCTGCTGGCCGAGGGCAGCCAGCAAACACAGCCACCCCCACACTGTGTTTGCTCAGAGCTCAGAGCTCTGGGGGGGTTTTGCCAGCAGTTGCTCTTGCTAGGGGAAAAATCGGAATAATAAATAAACTCCTGTGCCTGGTGTGTGCCCCCCTCCTGGGCAGGGCTGGAGCCGGCAGGGCTGGATCCATGACCTGTGGCCGTGGCTGGAGATTTCTTCTCCTGTTAATGCCCCTGGAATGCTGCTCCTGGTGTGGTGACTGCACCTGGCCGTGGCTGGGCACGGTGGATCAATGCCCCATTTATTGCTGAGCTCAGACTCTGCACTGGAGCAATCCCCAGGGAAGATTTTGGCAGGAAGCCCAGTGAAGGCACAGTGGAGGCATCCACCTGCCAGCTCCAGCCACTTCCCCGGGGCTCAGTGCCCCAGCCCCTGGGCTGGCAGGGATGTCCCCAGGGGCAGGACAGAACAGGAGCAGAGCTTTGCACTGCCCAGCTCTTGGTTCCAGGCTCCAGGGCTGCATTTTCCAGCCCGGCTGTGCCACCACCATTCCACCCAGCCAGGGCCAGGCTGAGGCTCAGCACCAGCAGGGCAGGACCTGATGCCTTAGGTTTTAGCTTTTATATGTTTCAAATCCTGCATTCCCAGTGTGTAACTCTGCAGTGTCCTGCAGCCTGGGAGCTGCTGCTCTCTCATGCTGAGACAGACAGAACAAAGCCTCTCCAGGCTGCTCTCCAAGGACACCCAGCCCGGCCTAGGCCCAAAATGTGTAACCCAGCATCTTGAGAAGGGGGGCAAGCTGAGGGGAAATTCCATCATTAGCTAAAGTTGAATTGGTGAAATTGGGTTGAGATGCAAATGGAGCAAAGCTCTAAAAGTGTGAAGAACTCGTGACTCGGGGTCCATCTTGGGCGCAGCCTTTGGCCTGCCCAGGGTGTGCCTCTGAAGGCCTTTCAAATAAATATCCACCTTTATTCCCTTCCTCCTGTCCAGTCTCTGTTTCTAGGTTGGCCTCTTTAGGCATCAGACCCAGGCACCAAACCCTGGTATTTCATACGTGGTGAATGTCGGAGAGATTCCCTGAGACCAAACAGCCACAAGGAAAGTTTATCCCAGGCAGGGCCAGCACCTGGACCGAGCCTAAACACCCGGCTGGGCAGCACCTTCCCAAACCAGCATCCCAAATTTAGTGTCCAGCTCACGTCCTGATTCTCTGAGCAAAACCCCTCTGCTCACAGCTACATCCCCTTCCAGCTGACCCCGGGAAAAGTGAAGCACTGGGACTCCAAGGGCAGGAAAAAATTAATGTTCTTAATTAAACGACACGGCAGCTCACAGGGATGCCACAGCCCCGCTCGGGGTGAAGCCTCAGGTTTTTACGAGCAACTGTGCAACTTATTTATTGCTCTGGAATCTGCTGCTGCCTGCAGGGCCAAGTGGGATTCTGGAATGTGATATTCAGGAGTGACTAAAAGCCGTGGAAAATCGTTCTCCCAGCCTGCAGGGGTTCAGCTCAGAAAAGGAGTCACAGGAAAGCTCCTGGATGGGACAACTGGAGTGGCAGCTGCTCCAGGAATGAGAAGGAACCTGACAGGCACCGCAGGAGGGATCTACTCCGAATTTTGGAGGGGTAAAAACACTTAATGTTCATGCCAGGAATGGGGAAGGATCCATCCCTGTTAGCACCCATCTCCCAAGCCACCCCTGAGCCCTGCTGCAGCCAAAGGGGTTTTAGTGACAAGGACCCTGACATGACCCCGAGCCCCCTGGCACACTCAAAACCATGGCTGGAAAATAAAACCTATCAGCAAAATTACACTTTATTTCATTTTTTTCCATTGGGGAATTTACTTTGATGAATTGTAACTTAAAAAGGCCTGGAAAAACCACATGCAAAAGGGTTTCTAAGTAGCAGCTAAAGTTTCTATTCCAGCATTACAAGCTATTCCAAATGATTTTCCAAATTCCCAGCTATAAACTATTCCATAAACAAACAGTTTTCCCTTTAAACCCCCTCCACCCTACCCCAGTTAGTGCAGTGCAAAGGAGAAACCCAAGGAATTTACATATTATTTTCCAACGTATCCCATTGCAATTCCGAGTGACCTGCGACGAACTAAAATAATATATACAGTTTTTCTCGCCATCATAAAAAAACATTTCCCTTTCTTATTCACAGATATATTTGTGGCAAATGGCTGAATAATTACTTACAAACAGAACAATCTCTTTTTTTAACAAGTTTCTTACACCAGTAAACACAGGAGGGAGAGCTCTCTCTGTGGGGAGGGGGCTTGGCAGGGCAGGCTGAGGGTGGGGGTCCCTTTGGGGTGGAAGGGACAGGGGTGCCCTGGTCCCTGTGACAGGGCTGTGCTCTGCCAAGGGGTGCCCGTGCCACCTTACAAAATTGGCCACGTTAATCAGGAGGGGCTGTAAGGCTTTAGGATCTGAGGCATCGCATGGAGTTTGTGTGTCCCGTCCACCCAAACACCCCCTCAGCTCCAGCCCAGCCTCTGGAATGGGAATGGGACCCTCTGCAGGGAATTGCCAGCTCCCCGCTGGCTGCTCCCCTCAAACCGAGCGTGGAGGGGCTGCCTGGGAGGGGTTAGCACCAAACAGTACCTTGG
Source organism: Pachycephala philippinensis (assembly GCA_013397055.1). NCBI lineage: Eukaryota > Metazoa > Chordata > Aves > Passeriformes > Pachycephala > Pachycephala philippinensis. The sequence goes on from VWZT01012002.1 coordinate 203,774, forward strand.
GAAAGCCCTGAGCCCCCCCTGCATCCCCATCACCTCCCACCTGCCCTGGCCAGACCCACCCCACACCCCCCAGGAGTGGGGGCACTCCCAGAGCTCCAGGAGGGACAGGGAGCAAAGCAGGGTGCCTCTGGGCTTGTCAGTGAGCAGCAGCGTGTAATTCCCAGGTGAGCATCATTCCCTGGTCCTTGAGAGCCCCGAACTCTTCCATTTCTGATCCTGAGTGTGGCTCTGCTGCTCCCTTTGCAGCAAGGATGCAGCCAGGGACTGAGGGCATCAGCACCGCTCACCCACCCAGTGCTGGCATCTCCCAGGCTGGCACCAGGATCCCACACCAGGAACACAATGCTGCACAGCAGGAGCACCACAAATCCCAGGGGAACAACGGCAGGGCGTGGAAGCACCAGCTCAAAATGCCACATATTCAAAGAGGCAGCTCAGATATAGGGAAGTTGTTCCCTGTCACGCTCCCACACGTGTATTTTGTTCGGATTTGCACTTTGGAAGGGAATTCTGGAGCTGGAGAGCAAAGCCAGTGGCCAGCAGATGATGGCTGGGGTTGCCAGCTCTGCACTTTGGGAAGGGCACACTCAGACAGACGGTGCTCAGGACACAGTGGGAATGTCACCACAGACGGACCTTTACTTGACAGCAGCAGCAGGAACAGCCTGTGGGAGGAAGAGAGGGGGGCAACGCTCCCAGCCCCCCAAAAGTGCACACAGCTGGGAAGAGGAGATGCTTTCACAGCAGTCAGGAGTTGACAGAGTAGCCCTTACTCAGGTGGGTTCACCCTGAGCTCATGAGGTGGGATTTGGCTGCAAGAAAAATCAGCCTGGCTTGGGGGAATCCTTCTGGGAGCGAGGGGAGGACAGACCCAGGGACACATCCTCTGCGTGTGCCTGGTGCCCTGGTGGCTTCAGAAACCCTTGTGTGGCAAAGCACACCTCCAGTCCTGCAATGCACCGAGACCTCCTGCTCACCAGTGGCACCAGTCTGCTCCCTGGGCACCCCCCTGCCCGCAGCAAGGCTGCTGGGACTGAGGTGGCTGTAAAGAAAATGGGCTTGGGGGTGCCAAAGCAGCTCTTTCCCCTCCTGGCTGACCTGAAGGTCCACTTCCAGCCTTCATCTGAGGGTCAAAATGGTCACAACCTTCTCCTCCTCCTGGGCCAGGTGTCCCCATCCTGCCCCTTGCCCATGGCTGCCAGGGCCATTGCCAAAATCCTGACCTGGGGAACCACCTGAGTGCTGTGGCGGGGGGTCTGCGTTACCTCCTTGGGGCTCCCTCCCCTGGAAACCCCCAAACTCTCACCCAGGCACAACCCTTCAGCCTCACCCTCCCACCACCATCCTCAGGGTGGCTTTCAAAACCCCTGGACAAAGAGGGGTGCGGCGCCCATCCCCGGTGGGCACCCCAGAGTCTCTCAGCTCTGTCCATGCGGGGAGCACACGGCTCTCCGGGGCTCTCCCAGCGCCATCCCACAGCCCAGCAATCTTCTATACACGGAATGGGGGCGAGGAGGGGCAGCCCCGAGGCTCGGCTGTACAGAGGGGGGTCGTGAGGGGCTGCAGGAGCAGTCCTGGGAGGTCCGGCATGGGGACGGAGCATCACGGCGTGCTCGGGCTGCGGCCGCTGCCTCTGGGCGCTCGACGACTTCCACCGGCCGTGGCCACAGTCACTGCACCCCCTCCTCCTCCACGTACGTCGAGGGAAACCAGCCCACCTGTGGGGGGACACGAGAGGTGAGCTGGGGGCTGGGAAGCTCAAGGGGCACAGCACAAAGCCTGTTGGAGTTCAAGGAGTTGGACTTCATGATCCTCGTGGGGCCCTTCCAGCTCTGTGGTTCTGTAAGGGAGCTCCTGTCCCATCACTGGGATTATTCCCGTGCTGTTCCCAGTGCTGGGTGTGCCACGTCCCGATGGTGTCAGCCATCACCCTCATTCGGGATGGAGCTAACTCCCCCACATCTCCTTGGACAACACAGAAGGGATCAGGGCACGAGGAGTCTGTCCCCTGCGGCACACACTCCGTGGGACTGGTTTTTCCCAGGATGCTGAGTCTTCCCCCTGCAGAGCCTGCACACATCCCCCATGGGCACTTTAGGGGAGATCAGACCCTCCCAGCACATGCTCCCATCCACCTGTGTGCCCTGGACATCGCTGTCACTGTCACAAGGCACCAAATGGCTACACAGGTGATGCCTTAGGTTTTAACTTCTATGTTTCAAATTCTGCATTCCCAGTGTGTAACTCTGCAGTGTCCTGCAGCCTGGGAGCTGCTGCTCTCTCATGCTGAGACAGACAGAACAAAGCCTCTCCAGGCTGCTCTCCAAGGACACCCAGCCCGGCCTAGGCCCAAAATGTGTAACCCAGCATCTTGAGAAGGGGGGCAAGCTGAGGGGAAATTCCATCATTAGCTAAAGTTGAATTGGTGAAATTGGGTTGAGATGCAAATGGAGCAAAGCTCTAAAAGTGTGAAGAACTCGTGACTCGGGGTCCATCTTGGGTGCAGCCTTTGGCCTGCCCAGGGTGTGCCTCTGAAGGCCTTTCAAATAAATATCCACGTTTATTCCCTTCCTCCTGTCTCGTGTCTGTTTCTAGGTTGGCCTCTTTAGGCATCACAGGGATGGCTCTCCTGAGGTGACAGCCCACCCAGAACCCAGGAAAGAGCGAGAGGGAGCAGGACACACCCCCGCCCTTTGCTGTGCTGACAGCAGGGAGGATTTCCCGCTGCAGGAACGGGACAGGAATCTCTCAGGACGCACTCACCCTTCCGTTGGTCTCCCCCTTCCACCATCCCTGGTCCCCTCCAATCCTGCTGTAGATCTTCACCACGTCCCCCTCCCGCAGCGACAGCTCCCGCATGTCCCGCGCCGCGAAGTTGTACCGAGCCACCGCCGTCCCTATGACCCGGGGGGTGAACACTGCCAGGAGACAAAGCACAGCATGTTGGGGGCAGCCCCACGCCGGCTGAAGCCTGGGGAAAGCTTGGCGAGGTTCAACCTGGGTTTTCCAGCGCGGCACCGAGAGCTGGAGCCGCTCGGATGGAGGGGTGGCACTGCCCGAGCTGCTCGGCCCCGCACGTGGGTGGGGTGGTCGGGGTCAAACTGGATTCCTGCTGGGCTTTGGAGGGCTTTGTGAGTTTGGGAAGCCTCTCTCTGCTGGTCAGGGGTTTGGTGGGGATCGCTGCGGTGAAGGGTATTTTTGTGAGGTGGTAGAAGAAAGGATTTTGTAAGAATACACAACCATTAACAAAGAAATCATGGAAAAATCCTGTTCAGCTCTCAATCTCAGGTCTGGGAGATTGCCTTGTGGAGCTGCCACCGGGCTCCCAGCACCTGATGGAACCACCTGGTCAAAAGACTTTGCAAATCAACTTGGATTTAAGGCACCTCAAAAACAGAGTTATTGGGAATGGATTCCCCCAGAGGTGCTGAGCAAATCCCGAGTGCTTTGCCATGAGGAGCAACGAGCTCCTAACCTGGAACCTCCCTGCTCCTGTCCCTGCCAGGGAGCAACCTTGGGAACTTGGTCCCATTGCTGACCAAGTGGGGCCAAACCCTGACACTGACCAGCACCTGGTGATGAGGAGATGACCCCAGGAGCCATCCCGGGACCTGAGCTCCACCAGCACCGGCACAGCCCCAGCCCCATGGATCTCCACCACTTCAGGCAGGGGATGCTCGGGGGAGGCACAAGGAGAGGGGAAGGCAGGGGCAGAGCTCAGCATTCCTGCCCCAAGGGCTGGACAGGGGGAAAAAGGCTGGAGAGCAACAGTGGGAGGGATGGGATGGGCAGAGAAGGAGAAAAATGCACTTTTCTCTGAAGTTTGCAAAAAAATAAACGAACGCCCTGAGGGGATGTTGTGCTTCAGTCCCCTCTTTGCCCCGGGACTTCCAAGGGTTAATTTCAACTGTAAAAGTGTGCAAACCAAGGTTGAACGAAGCTTGAGGGAAAGCTTTGCCCAGGTTTTCAGCTCTCGGGGTGGGAGGAGATGAGGATGGCGATGGAGGCGGCTCGGACACACAATGTGCACTCACTGCAGGGTTCATCCATCCTGGCCAGGCAGCCAGGCTGGAGAATGCACAAAAACCACAGCAGCTTTGAGCTCTGGCATCAGGGGCTTGCTCAGAGCCCCCTGCTACACAGATCACCTCCTGCAATACTTCCTTTGCAGTTAGAGAATCCCAAATCTCCAGATTTATGCTCGAAAAGTCAAGCATTCTTCCCAAACACAGCACCAAGGAAGGCACACGTGGCTTTGCTGGTGATTTTTCTCTAAAAAAAGTTTTCTCTCCAGCCTAAGGAGGAGACTTAAAGATAAAAACTAAAATGGAAATTAAAACAGGAAGGATTTTCCTCTGATCCCATCGTCAGGGAGGATGACACCAGCCTGGAAAGGCACTCTGCAGGGAGACCGAGCCCCAAAACACAGCTGACAGCACAGATTTGTCCCTGCCCCCTCAACACGGGGCTCCTGAGCAGCCTCAGATACCAGAGCTCCAAAGCTGCAGGACACTGGGATGTTCTCCTGGAGGACGAGGAGGATCAGACTGGGGGAGGGTGTGATGCTGATGCTCATTGGGTGACACACACGGGGTAACCAGGTGGAGCTTGAAGTACATCATGAGATCCCAAAGTGCTACATCCACTTTTTAAAATTAATTTTAGCCCCTTTTCTCAAACAGCAACAAGTCCATCTCCTCCCTGCCTTGATTTTGGGGAGGGGGGGGGAGTGCATTTTGCTGCCAGCCAAGCCGTAGTTAATTCACTTAATGATTTCCCAGGGCAGCACTGGGGACCCCCTGAGCTGCCTGTGGGGATGGAGGGACGGGGGGGACCCCACAGGTCCCACTGGTGATGGCTTTCAAGCTGGGGATGGTGGCAGGTCTCTCCAGCAGGGAGAGGCACTGGTACCTGACCAGAAGGGACTGGAGGAGCTCTGAGAAGAAAAGTTGAGGCCCTGAGGACTGAGAAAAGAAAAGTTGTAGGAAGCGCAGGAGGCTGCAAAGAGGTTAGAGAGAAACAGAAAGAGGCAGAACACACGCATTAAAAAGGAAACTAAAATAAAATATTATAAGGCACAATGCTTTAAAAGCTGATGGAGGAATACAGGGCAAAGCATGCAGAGGGTCTTGTGCAGGGGCTCGGAGCTGGGACAGCTGACAGAAGGTCACTGTGAGCCACTGTGGGGGCTCAAAATTCATCCTAGGCTTGTATTTAATGCAAAAAGATATTTAATCGACTTTTAAAACCTATCTTCCTTTGGTATTTCTCTTTTAAATATACCAGGGAGAAAAATTTTTAACATTTATTTTTCCCTACCAAGCAGTTGGTTCTGCACTCAGGCTTCTGGACAAAACAACATCTGCATTATTGAACGTTTTGCTTTCCATTTGTTTTGATTTTTTTTCCTTTCTTTTTCTTTCAGACACAGACTTACCCTTTCACCCATCACCTCCATTAAAGGAGTCCCACTGGGATTCAAACCAGCACAAGTCACACTGGAACTGGATCCATTAAAACACAAAAAACCTCACGTGGGTGGGAAAGACAGGATAAATCCCACAAAGTGAGCATCACCTCCCTGCTCCCATCCAGAGGGTGGGCAAACCACAGGAGGAGCAGCAGCCTGTTCCAGCAAAACCTGTCCCTTCAGAGAGCAGTGCCAGAGAGCCCCAGCTCGGCCAGACCCCCCTTATCCCACCAAAACCCATCCTGAAAATGCCACCAGCCCAGCAGAACTTATCTGCAAACTGAGGAACTCGAGCCCTACAGGAAAGCTGTAAATCCCTTCATCCCACTGTAAATCCCTTCATCCATTCATTCCAGCTGGCTGGAAGGGGCAGGTTTTCCATGGCACCCAGGTTTTCCATGGCTCCCAAGCTGGGCTTTACCTGGGGAGCGGGTGAAGGTCCTGGAGGTAGAGCGCTCCCGGGATTTGTAGGGATATTTCAGCGTTGTGTCCAGCTGCTTGAAGCTCTCCTTCAGAGAGTGGCTCTGGTAGTACTCGACCAGCTCCTGGCAAGGAGGGAGAGGCACCTGGCTGTCTCTGCCATCCCCTGCACTGCAGGGATGGTGATTGTGCTGCAAGGGGGAACCAAAACCCACCAGCAAGCTCTCGAACTTCTTGGCTTCCGTGATGTGAATCCAGTTGTCCTTCTCCACCACCTTGATGTGCTTCACCTCCTCGTTGAACCTGCCAACCACAGCAAAGGCACTCAAGAAAATGCAGCCATGTGCTCCAGCCCTGGCTCGTCCTCTGCCAGTGAGAAATATTGAATTATTGCATTCCTAAATGAGGAATCACTCACTTAATGCTGATAGCAAAGCGCTCGGCCTCAGCCGGCCGCTCCCGGATCAGGTAGGTGCCACTGACATGAGACTTGAGCAGGTTGTCTGTCTGCTGCCTCTCCATGTTCCCTGCAAACCTGAGCCCAGAGGTCAATTAGTTCAATTAACTCATTAAAATGAACACAGATCTTTAAACAGGCATGTTTCGGATAAAAAGATACATCTTTTTTAAGGGCATGATGGTTGGGAGGCAGGGAAAGAAATGTCCCAAACATCCTGAGCAGGAAGGAAAGTGCCCTGGGATACACAAGAAGCTGCTGAGCCACTGAACCACACAGAGAGTGGCCTCTTCCCTTTGAAGTACCTGACACCTGGAAAATCCCACTAATTGGGAATCAGTCCCCGGGTTAATGAGGCCTCAGCAAGAGCTGGAGAGCAGGGATAATTTATATCCATGAATTCATAAACCTGGCTGGAGTTGGAGAGAAGGAGCAGCAGGCAAGCCAAGCACAGCCTCTCCTGCCAAGGCAGGAGTTGCCTCCTTCCTCCCATAAACATTTTCTGGGCACAGAAAATGGGAAGAGAAACCAGCATCTCTCTTTTTGCCTCCAACCCTCTCCATCAGAGAAGAAATCCCCACAGCTGCTGCCAGGGCTTTCAACACCCCAACACCATGGTGGCAGCTGCTCCATGGCCACAGGGAAGGTGGGATGCAGAGCACTGCTGGTCTGCATTTGGAATTCCTTGCTGGAGTGGATCCCTGAGGAAGTAAAACCCGAAAGGCAAGGCTGGTTTATCTCCCTGCCCACTCACCACGGGTATGCCGTGTAGTCGATCTCCCGCGAGGGCGGTCGGCTGTTGGGGGGCTGCAAATGGAGAACGGCTCGTTAGTGAGGAACCAGCAGCTCCTGGGGCTGTGGATCACGTGTGGGATGCTCCTCTCCGCGGGAAGCTTCCCTCTGCCAAGCCCTTCCTGGATTCTGAGCTCGGGCGGCGGAGGGCAGTGTTGTAGCTGAGCATTCCCCTCCCAGCTCCCAGCTGGGCTGAGCAGGCTGTGTTTGTTCATTTACCTGAGTGGTTTTTAATTGGGAAGCAGCTGACAACATTACAGCAAGCAGCTAAAAGCAATTAAAGTAAACCAAATGCAGTTTTTCCTGCACTGGGCCTGATCTGGAGCACTCTGCTCCGAGCCAGCCCTGCAGTGAAGGAACAGAGTCTGGATGTGATCACACCAACCTCAGCCTTGGGAACAGGGCTGGGACCCCTGACCTGACACCTGCACCCATGGGATGAGGGATTCAACTCCCCTACGAGGCAGAGGCCTCACTGTAGGTCCAGGGAAGGACTCAGGTCTCAAGGAGAAGGCTGAGGAGAGTGACAGGGACAACCCCAGCACCTGCACCCCCCTGGCACTCCCAGCTCCATCTCCTCTCTGGCACTTACCCTGGCATCCACGGGGCAGGGTTTCACTGAGGAGCTGGGGAAATAACCCGACTTCTTCGTCTGCAGCAGCCTCCCCTGCAAAGCCAAGCTGGGCATCAGCCTGGGGCGGGCACTGGGAGCACTGGTGTCACTGTGCAGGGGTGGGGACAGGCTCCAAACTGCCCCCCAAGCCCCAGCACAGCCCTGCACCAGGAAAGGCCACAAATAAAAGGGATAATGCAGAAGTCACTGGTTTAAAACTTCCCAGGAGTTTCCCAAGGGGAATCACTCTCACCTCCCACCAGGGTGAGTCGGGGTCCCCCCTCAGCAGCTCGATCACATCCCCAATTTGAAAGGTCAGCACTGGCTTCCCAGGAGGGGCTGGGTTTCCATGGTAATTCTGAACAGCCACCATTTTAGGACCTGGCAAAGAAGCAAAACAGTTCCACAACCTTGTCCCTGCTGAAAAAAAACTCCAAACAAAACCACCCCTCCTGAAGCCTGTAACTCCTTATCCTGTGATAAGGCAGGATTTGGGGGCAGGAAACATGAAAGCAGAAAGGAATGGTGTCCACAGTGAGTGTTCTTGGCTCCTGCAGTTCCACGGATGATTGAGTTCCCTGAGCAAAAGCCAAGCCAGGCAGGACTGAGCTGAGCTGAAGCTGCAGCTCCCAGCCCTGCACCTGGATTGGAGCCTCGCTGAGGCAGAGGAGCTCGTGCCATGGCCAGCCCCAAGCCGTGCCAGGCTCAGCAGTGACCCCACAATTGCAAAAGGGACCCGGGAACACTCAGCTATCACCGAGTATCAGCTGGACCTGGGACTCAAACACCCCTGAAGCTCCCAGGCAAAGTCCACTTGTCTCGCCAACAACTGCACATTAAATAAACTTCCCCCACTGCACCAAACCCGCAGTGTTTATCCTCAAAATGCCTCCCCACCTCTGCCTCTCCCCGCCCAGCAAGAGCACTGTGTGCTTGTTTTGTTGGGTTTTTTTAAAACCACAAATTTGATTCAGGTTTCTTTTTGCCAGGCTTGGCTTTCCTTCCATCAGAAAACAGCACAAAAACAAATTGTTCTTCTCTTTTGAGCCAGAGCAGGGGCAGGGCAGGCACAGAGCTCTGTCCAGGCAAATTTTAAACACAGGAAGATGAAAAATTATTGCAGTAATGTCCATGACTGATGGCCCATCAGAGGCCCTGAGCACACTGGACATGCCAGCAAGGAAGATGCTCCCCATCAGCAACAAATCTCCCTGCCACGACACGCCTGGGCTGCTCTGAAGGTTGATTTGGCACAAGGATGTTGTGCCAGGCTCTCCTTGGTCGCTGGTGTCATGGGTAGGAGCTTTACTGGCCCAGCAGGGGTGGCCAGAGGCACCAGGGCACCCAAAGAAATGAGGTGGCAGCAGGGACAGGAGAGCCCTCAGTGCCCCATCGCTGGCCATGAGGGTGCACAGACCCCTTCTGCAGGTCCTTTTCTGCTTTGGGAAGGAGCCTCCCCCTCCCACAGGCTCAGTGTTGAGGATTCCTGCAGCCACCACCTCTCCCTGCCCTCCTGTCCCACAGCAATGCCCTTACCCGGTCCTGCACCCAGGGAATCCTGCAAAGAAAGAGGAGAAAGTCTCAGTGAGGACACAGCAGTCTCAGTTCTCTCTACGAGCACCCACCTGATGCCACTGGGATGAGAAAACCTCACAGAATCCCAGAATCACCAGGCTGGAAGAGACCTCCAAGATCATTGAGTCCAACCCATGCCCTGACACCTCAACTAAACCACGGCACCGAGTGCCACATCCAATCTTTTCTTAAACACATCCAGGGGTGGTGATTCCACCACCTCCCCAGGCAGACAATTCCAGTAGTTCACCAATCTTTCTGCGAAAACCTTCCCCAGACTGCCCCCTGGTACCCCCCAGCCCACGGTGCTCACCCCAGCTGGGTGCTGGCACCTCCTGAGGGCTCTGGTGCTGCTCAAACTGGGCCAGTTTTGGGCTGCAGAAGAGGCCACTGGTCCCCAGTCCTGTCCCACAGGTTGCTGGGACCCCTCTGAGGCCAGTGCTGGCTCTTCCCATGAGCTGCCCACACCCAGAGTGGACAAGGACATGGGGGGTGAGGAGAAGGGCCAAAGCACGTACCTGGTCTGCTGAAGAACCTGCAAGAGAAATGGTGGGATAAGGGGTTAATTTAACAGGCAACAAACCCCATTTCCTGCTTCTCTTGGTGCTCTGAGTATCAACAAACCGGCATCAGGGTGTGAATGGGATGGAGGAAGCCCAAAGCAGAGGTGGGGTCACTTGAGTCATTTCTCTGCAGCCAGACAGGGGCATTTCCTCACTGCCACAAAGTTCTGCAATTTTGTTTCTTTGTCCCTTCACTCCCCACCCAAAAGCTCTCCAAAGCCACGCTGTGACAGCCCCTGGACTGAGCATCACCAGGGTTCTGCCATGGGTGAGCACAGGTGAGGCACAGCTTTGCCCAGTTTAGACCAAAGACACAAATTTTTGTGTATTTTGGGACATCTGGGGTCCAGGGATGAGCTCTCTCCTCCTCAGAAATATTCTCCCTGCTGCAGACCCTGCTGCTTTCACTGTTAAATGATGAGGAACTGATCATCTCCCTGAAATGCCCACCCACAAGAGCTGGAGCATCCCACCCAGGGCACAGCTCTGCCGTGATCCTCTGTCCCCCGTGGCATGCAGCTCTGTGTTCTGGAGGATTTTGGCTGCTTTGTTTGTTTTTTAAACCCCCAGCCAATGTGAATTGCAGCCCTGGGAGGTGGGTGGGAGCACACTTGGATTTTTTTATGCATTAACAACCATCAGTGCTTTGTAGAGTGAACCTCTCAGATCATTCATGTGCAGCAAGGAGCTGCTCAGAAAATGAAGTAACTCACCCATCTTGCAGGGAGGAATGATCTCCAAGCACTCCTTGTGGGCACCTGCTCCACATTTGGGGCAAAGATAGCCCTGGTAGAAGGTTCCTCTGTGCCAAAAAAACAAAAAGAAAAGTCAGAAAATCCTAATCCAGCCTCAGCTTTGAGATTTTTTGCTCCATGTTTTACTGCAGAACAGCAGGAAGGTCGTTGCTCACCTCAGGAACATCCTGCAGGCTTTGCAGTTGGTCGTCTTTTCAAACGTGTACATCTGGAAGTTGTGGTGATTGGCATTGGCCTTCTCTGGCTTTATGTTGGACCTGAGGGAAAGCACCTGGGGGTTATCAGCCTGTCCCCACGGGGCTGTGGGCATTTCAGCCCCAGCTTGGGCACCACACAGACAGACACAAAACCCAGTGTGAAAGGACATCAGGGCTGGCTGGTGGAGAAAGGGTTTTGCCCATCAACCTTCCCCTGGGACCAGAGTCACGGATTTGGCCCTTGCCTCAGTCAATCATCAGCCCAGAGCTGTGGCACGGGGACAAGCCCTGCTCTGCTCAGCACCAGGGCCTGCAGCACCACCCTCCCTCCTCATCCTCCTGCAGCCCCAGCCTGGTGCTTCCCCATGGCCCAGCACCACGGGGAGGTGTCCTTTCAGACAACCACAGAAAGGTTTGGGTTGGAAGGGACATTAAAAATCACCCCATCCCACGCCCTGCCAGGGGCACAGACACCTCCCACTATCCCAGGTTGCTCCAAGCCCTGTCCAACCCAGCCTTGGACACTTCTAGGGATGAGGCATCCACAGCTTCTCTGTGCCAGGGCCTCCCCACCCTCACAGGGAAGAATTCCTTGCAAATATCCCATCTCAGTTTCAGAGATAAAATCCAGTTTCAGAGCTGCTTTGGTGGGGATGCTCAGAGAATGGTTCCAAGCTCCCTCTGCACAGGAACCCATCCAGCAAGCTCCCCCATCACAGGTTTTGCTTTTGGAGCTGCTCTGCAGTGACCTGATGGCCCAAGACACTTTTCCCCCATGCCTGGGAACTGCACCCAGGGCTAGAGCAGCCACTCATGCTCACATGGCCATTTCAAACTGCTCCATCCACTTCCTCTTCATCTCCTCTGTCTTGCAGAAGAACTGGAAGCCCTGTTTGCCCTGGAGGTGGATTAGGTAGAAGCCGTATGACCACTGCAAGAGAAAAGAGAGAGCTGATCTCAGAGCAGAACACACCACTGCTCCATCCACACGCCTCAGCCCCTGCTCTGAGCGCCTGCCCCTGCCCCTTCTGCTGAACCGTGGCCAGGGAACAGCAGGGAGGAGGAAGGAGAGCTCCCTGTTTCCCTAACACATCGCAGTTAATGATGCCTGAACCGCCCCGGCGCTGCGCACTTGGACCAAACGGGATTTGGCGGTGGCAGATGAGAGAACCCGGATTCTTCTGCTCCACTGGCTCCTGCCCAGCCATCCTGTCTGTGCCTGACAGCAAGTGACAGCCCAGGAGGAACATCTGACCTGCCCACCACACATATGCTCGGCCTGTCTCAACAGCACACTGCGCACAAACACACGACAGCGAGGGGGATGCTCTGCTTACCATTTTTCCGTGAGACTAGAAAGCATGGGAGAGCAAAGTGGAAATAGATTTCATTAAAACACGCAGCCAGCAGCATTCCCTCAGCAGCCAAGTGGCAAAACTGGCTGTTCTCACCCCAGTGTCCCTTACCCCATCTGCACCACAGCTCTTCCCAGGGCAGGGAAGTGGATTAAGCTCTGCTAGAGCGAGAGCTGGGAGGTTTTTCCTCCACAGCTGCAGAGTGAGCATCAAACCACAGGAAAATGATGTTCCTTCAGTGCTTCGAGTGCCAATTTTGGCAGGCTGGTGTTCAAAGCTCACCCTGCCTTTCCAGGCTCCTCCACCCCACAGCTTGTAGGAACAAGAACATCCTGGACCTTCCCTCCCTCCCTCCCTGCCCTCCTCTCCTGCCCATCTGACGTTTGCTCCCTGACACTGAGCCAGAAAGCAGGGAGCAGCTTCCTCCCTCCTAACTCCAACCATCCCAGCCTCCTCAGGGCTGTTCTGCCAGGACAGAGGTCAAGGATCCAGCCCAGCCCCACATTAATAAACATTTCCTAACGCTCTTTAAGGCTGCCCTGAAAGTTGAGCGTTTATTTTCCAGCTTTTTGCGAGCCCTGTTTCTATTTTAAAAGGCTAATGGGAACATGCTACCTTGAAACGGCTCCAAAATGCTCTCCAGAGCTAATCCTTGGTCCACCTACCTTCTTAATGTCCTTGTTATTCATGGGGTCATCAGTCATCTTGTGGAAGAGCAGCTCAATAATTTCCTTCAGCTCATAATTGTATCCTTTCCTCTTGCAGACGATCACCACTTTGTCAAATAAAAATAAATACCTGCCCAAAGCAAGCAAATAAACAAGCAACCCAGTCAAACACCTCATTAAAAAATCCAAGGGGAAGGATTTGGAAAGCTCTGCAGAGCTCCCCAGCCAGCGCTGTTCAGTGCTCGGCCCCTGCTGTGATTTCACATCAATGCTGGGTTATGTCAGTGAAATTCCAGGCAGTAATTAAATAAATGAGCTGAAGGGGAATGGCCAACTGAGGGCACGTTTAGTGTGGGGACATTTCTGCGTGCTGCTGCCACTCACCTGTCCTGCTTGGTGTGGTTGACTATGGAGCGCACCTTCAGCTCGCCGTCGATCTTCGGCCTCCCAAACTCCTCCAGCTTCACTTGCTGCGGGAAGCAAAGCAGGGCTCAGCCCCACAGCCAGGCCTGGAACGGTGCTTTGGGCAGCTGGAAACACAAAGCTGCCTGCACTCCACCCCCCCAGCCCTGCCTGAGGCTGCCAAAGCTCCTGGGAGCAGCATCACCCTCAGCAAGGGGAGGGGGGATGCTCCGAGGGGAGCCTGGGCATGAACACAGCTACAGGACCCCAGGAAACCCCTGGAGCTCCAGCACTGGCAAGGCTCAGCAGTCAAAGCACATTTGCAAACCCCTCCCCACCTCCAATAAGCTATTTTCCAGAGGTTTCCACAATAATTAAGGATTTTGTCTCTGTCAAATAACCATCAATTAAAAGCTCATAGTTTCCGAATGAAGCCAAGGCTTAAAGCCCCAAACTCAGCACCCCTCCAGCTCTGCTGATGCACAATGGGGCTGAGTGTTTGACACCTCTGGAGTTTGGAGGATGAGATTCTCCTTAAATTCCTGTTTGGGATTTTTGGGGATTCGGTGCCTTTTCACGTGAGACCTTCTCCTCCACTTTCAGTTAACCTCTGTCCTCTTAACAGCAGAAGAAACCCTCTTTTTAAATAGAAGCCAGGCAGCCAGCTTGGGGAATTTCTGAGTCCTCCCCACGCTAGTACCATGAAAAGCTGGAGAAACTTTTTCGGTGTAACACCAACAAGAGAAGTCACCCTCCACCACAGCCAAAGCAGCTTTATGATGAAGCACCCACCTCTGAACCATCAGCAAAACATCAGAGAGTCATGTCTGAACACATGGGGATCTTTCAGCACATCAGAATAAGCAGTAATTGCCCAAAAAAGCAAATACGTTAATCAAACTAAATTGGGGTCAACATTTTCCAACTTACCAGGTTTTCTATAGAGCTCTGAAATTCACTTATTTTCTTCAAAGTCTCTTTGTCCCTCTTGACTTCATTGATGTACATGGCCAGGTCCTTAAAAAAAAGGGTGAATAGTGAGTTTTGCTTTACCAGTGCCTTACCCAGGAGCACAAACACGAGCCTGGCTCCCTGAATCCCTCAGGAATGTGAGCAGGACTCCACAGGAGCCTGGGACAGGTGAAGCTGTGGGTGCTCCCAGCACTGAGCCAGGCAGGTGCTGCCATGTTTTCCATTTCCCAGAAGATGGCAATGCATGAATCCACAGCACTGCACGAACCCAGAGCAGCTCAGCAATCCCAAAGCCCCAAATTTTATCCATCCAAGAGAAGGAACCACCCCTTCCACTGGAACAACTTCTTGCACCTTTCAGAGTGGATTTGCTGTGCCTGTTTGCTTCTTATTTGCTCCCTCCTTGACCTCAACAACAGCTCTTGTCAACTTGGATTAAATCTGAGCAGGGGATTTTTTAAGACATCCCCCCCGGGTCAGACCTTGCTCAGCTCCCCAACACAAGAAGGGTTAATCACAGCCCATAATCGCAGATCTACGTGACAATACTTATAACATCACCCAGCCAGGGATGGCAGGGATGGTGATGAGGAACGACACAACCAAAAGCCTTCTGAAGCAGGGAAACACAATCCCAGGGAAACACAACCCCAGGATCAACTACGACTTCAAACATCAACGACTTCAAACAACAACGTACAAACATTGGCTGTCGAATTTCACTGGGAGCTGCCTTTCCCCCACCATCACTGGGGACTCAGTTCTTCGTTCTCAGGTAGAGGGTTAGTACCTGCACCAAAAAACCCCACCACAAACCAATTATTTTGGTGCTAATCCTTCCCTTGCCTTGCAAAACCAACTATTCAAGCAAAATAAAAGGGAGCTGAATCCCTTTGGGAATGTCACTCCGTCCTCCCCCCTGCACAGCTCTCGCCCCAGACAGCAGCAATGTCTGCTGCCTGCCAGCACAGCAGACAGAAAGGCTGGACTCGTGATGAAAGACATCACTTGCAAGCTAAGCCTTGGTTTACAGATCAATTAAAACCAAACTGAATGGCTCCCAAAGCCCCCCGAGCCCAGCGTGGTCGGAACTGCTCCCACACTCTCCTGGTGATGGGGAGGAGAAGAGAGAAACCTCCCTGATGGTTATCAGAGTCTTCCTGCAAGAAATGCTGAGTCTGCAGCAGAGCCAGAGCAAATATACATTTATTTTTCAGCAGTGGTGCTGGGTGATGAGGCCACGAGCGGGGTTTAGCTGCTGTCACCAGGTCCAGCGTTCATCTGAGGCCACAGCAGAGGGCTGGGAATGCAACGTCCTTCAAACAACCTCAACTCTCCAGCGAGCCACACAGCAGCTCTGGGTCCGTGGGCTGGCAGGGATAATGGCTGCAAAGGTCACCCAACTTATGTAAGTGCCAGGAAATGCAGCGAGGTTACAAAAGCTGCGGCTCCGAGGTGGAAAACAAAGTGAGCACAGGCACAGGGGTGAATCCTGAGGTGCTCTCCAGAGGAAAAACCTGGAGTTAATGAGCATCCTCCCTCCAGCCAGGTTCTGCTGACAGTGGATGTGGTGTGAATGTGTGTGTGGGGAGACATATCCGAATCAGAAAACATTTGGATGGTTCTGTGATCCTACGATTTTATTTATTGAGTCCTCCCCACACCAGTAACATGAAAAGTTGGAGAAACGTTTTCTGAGTCAGAAAACATTTGGATGGTTCAATGATTCTATGATTTTATTTTTTTGTTTTCCTGAGATTTTGGGGGCTTCAGCTAAAAGCTGAAAAGAAGACTTTAAACAAAGCAAACTGTTGATGCCAAAAATCATCAATTGTTGAAAAAACATCTTCCCTTTAACAAAAACAACATAAAAAGAAGTGGATTAAAGGATTCCCACCCAGCATCTCGCTAACGGCACGCAGGGAACGCTCCACACACGCAGGCTCCCATTGCTGCCATACTCCCTGACTTGCTGATACCTCTGGAGCTCCTCCAAATCCCTCCCAGCAAGAACAAGAGACGGATCTGGCACAGCCTCCCTACACACAACAGCAATCAGGGAGAAGTCATAACTTGTCAGCAACCCTCAGCTCCCCCGGGAGGGGGACAGTGGTGACAGCGGATCTGGTGTGAGGCCATGGCATCACACGGCAATCAATACACACAGGTGTGGCCAAAACAAGGAGACCTCACCTTCCCTCGAGCTGTTGCTGGATGGTTTCTCCATCCAAGTGTTTGTTTCCCAGAGCAGAGGGATCCTGAGCTCTGCTGCACCCCAAAGCCAGCACAGCCCCCTGGCTGCTCTCACCCTCCTGTACCTGCATCGCCTCCAGAGCCTCCTTCAGCTGCTGCTTCTCTGGCCGCTCCGAGGAATGGCTGAGCAGCTCCTGAGAAAGTAGAAAGGAATGAAAATAAAGAGTTTGGATGTGCTAGGAGAGATGCCCAGACCCTGCTTGAACCAGACAGGGTCTGCCTGAGTGTCGGCAGGGTGGTGACAGGGATGTCAGGGTGCCTGCAGGCATTCCAAGGGCAACTGGAGGGATTCCAGGGAGGTGGCAGGGATGCCTGGGTGTCAGCAGGGATGCCAGGGAGGTGGCAGGGAGCCCTGGGTGACAGCAGGGATGCGAGGGAGGTGGCAAGGATGCAGGGAGGTGGCAGGGGTGCAGGGATGCCCAGGCAGGTGGCTGTGGCCACAGGACAGGGAACTCACTAAGCGCTGCTGCTTGAGAGATCTGTTACACGGAGTTGACAGCAGGAATTTCACACATAATCAGATTATATGCAAGCTTATTTTATATTCATTAAGTGCCTCTCGTGGCTAACAAGTGCAGAATTACCCTGGGTCATCGTACTTTAGGAGACAGCACAAATATTATGTCGTGTTAAGTAGCCCTAGTAATTATTTTATTTGAAGGGGAATATAAACCCCAACCCTTGTTCTGCATTTGGCAAGGACTCGCCCTCCACTGATAGAGGTGAAAGATGCTACAGCAGAGAGAGAAGTGCCAGTGCTGAAAAACTTACTTTTAACAGGAGATGGTACTTCAAAACTCTTTGCATTGGAACCACCAGCAGGTCTTGCAATTTGAATTTCCCATCCTGGACCTTTAGCGTGCATTCCTAGGAAGGAGATCAATAAATCAGCAGTGAGGAAACAACAGCTTCCCACCCAAAAAAAGTCTCTGAAGTCTTGAGAATGTTTGTTTGGCTTCTGTAAACTCAGTTCTGATGGCCATGGGCTCGTGGTCCCTGCAGGTACCCAGCCAGGGCCGGGGCTCCCACTGATGCCTAAAGAGGCCAACCTAGAAACAGAGACTGGACAGGAGGAAGGGAATAAAGGTGGATATTTATTTGAAAGGCCTTCAGAGGCACACCCTGGGCAGGCCAAAGGCTGCACCCAAGATGGACCCCGAGTCACGAGTTCTTCACACTTTTAGAGCTTTGCTCCATTTGCATCTCAACCCAATTTCCCCAATTAAACTTTAGCTAATGATGGAATTTCCCCTCAGCTTGCCCCCCTTCTCAAGATGCTGGGTTACACATTTTGGGCCTAGGCCGGGCTGGGTGTCCTTGGAGAGCAGCCTGGAGAGGCTTTGTTCTGTCTGTCTCAGCATGAGAGAGCAGCAGCTCACAGGCTCCAGGACACTGCAGAGTTACACACTGGGAATGCAGAATTTGAAAAACATAAAAGTTAAAACCTAAGGCATCACTACCATGGAGGTTATCAAGGAATCAACCCCCGGGACTGGACCCTAAATTACAGCCACTGCCATGCAAGTGAGCTACTCCAGCCTGATGAGTTGCTGCTCATTAGGGCAGCACATGGAATGCTCTCAGATCTGGGGAAATGTCAAATGAAACACATTTGCCTCAGCCACCTCCTGGCTGGGCCAAACTAAAAGCAGCTGATTTGTGAAGGGCTGGCACTGAGCACGCAGCCTTCGGCTCTGATGAGCATTAAGTCATTAAGATGAGCTAATTGTGGTCGCAGGAAGTTTTGCCACCGTTGCCTTTGCCCAGACCCATTCCAGTGACGTGACTCTGCTGGCTGAGCCCCTCTGTGTGACCTGCCAGAGCTGCCACGAGGGAGGGACAAACAGGAAAAGCACAGGAGCAACTGGATGCTCCAGCCTTGATGTGAGAGCCAGAGAACACATTTTAAACAATTCCTGAGTGCAGTTTTATCCCCGATTTGGGTTTACACAGGGAGTCAAAGCGCGTTTGTGAAAGGCGAGGTAACGAGGACAGACAGCCCGGCAAATTCCGATTAGCATAAAGAGCAAAGCAGGAATTAGAGCTGGGTAAAAACAGCAGCTCAAACAATGCATCCCTTCTGGGGCTCCTTTGATTCCCTTAATATCTGGATCAGCCCCTATTCACACTAAGGAGGCCAGGGCAGGAATTTGCCTGGGGACTTGGGTTTGCCTCTGAGGGTCCCTGATGCTGCTGGTGGCTTTGGAAAACCACGTGGCTCCTGGCTTGGGGATGCTCAGGGTCTGCACGACTCAAAGAACTTGTCCCAGCCAGCCCCACTCAAATAAAGTCACTGGCTTGCTTTAACTTGGATAAACTTGGGGAGGAAGGACAGAGCACGGGTCTGGTGAGGAGATGAGGGAAAAACGAGGGATCAGGACAGGATAACCCCCAGCTTTGCTCTCTCTGTGGCAGCACAACTCACTCTCACACCCCTCTCCTCTTCTGCTAAATCAAACATTCCCCAGACACCATTCCCAGCTCCAGCAAGTCCCTCCAAAACCCCTGAGAAGGGGTGGGGGGCAGCACTCAGCCCCCTGGGGGCCCGCTCACCTCCACCTTCTGCCGGACGTCCTCCCGGTTGGCGAGGAGGTGGTTCAGGGTGTTCTGGGCATATTCCATGTGGCTGCAGTACTTGCCATAAATCAGCAGCCTGGAGAGGGGGAAATCACAGATTTAACTGGAAATGCTGGCAGTTATAAGCTGCTATAAAAGATATATAAATGTGTGTACAGCAAAACGACCAGGCCAACAGCTCTTCTCCCATTTAACTGCTTAGCAAAGTATAAACACTCTTTTATTGTGAGGCTTTTTGACATTTGAATTTTCAACATTTGAACATTTAGAAGTTTCCAGAGCCTGTGGAGGTGATTCAGCTCATGATGAGCAGAAGGGGCCAAGTGGCCAGAGCAGAGGAGCCTGTTTTTGGAGGGTTAGATGAGATAATGGGATGAAATTCTTCCTTGTGAGGGTGGTGAGGAACTGTCAAAAGTTGCCCAGAGAATTTGTGGCTGACCCTGGAAGTGTCCAAGACCAAGCTGGATGGGGCTTGGAGCATCCTGGGACAGTGGAAGGTGTCCCTGCCCATGGCAGGGGGTGGGGTGGGCTGATTTTTGATGTCCCTTCCAACCCAAACCATTCAGTGACTCTATGATGATTCTAGGTCACACTTTAGAATCATTCCTTCCTGAAAGAGCCACAGGGACCTAGAGATCAAGAGCCTGGGGAATTGGGAAAAGAAGGTTGTCACAGCCCTTGGAAACACAGAGAAGCTCTGCATGGACACCCTGGGCTATAAATTTAAACACCTGACAACAGAGAGCAGTTTTGTGGTGGATTCCCCCTTTTCCCTCACTTCCCTCATTAATCCTGCCTGACAGGGTTGGGTTTTCTCCCCCTTCCTGGCCCTTAACTGTTCTGCTGCTGATAAGACACATCTTCCATCAAGCACTGCAACTCATCCATTATTTTGGGGCCTCATCTCTCCGTGGAGATGATCTGGGAGCCACTGACCCAGCGTTGCTCCATAACCATGGGACACTCACAGCCCAGAGGGAAGTGAATAAACAGATTTACAGAGCCACAGCCCCGGCAGAGCCAGCACAGATTATTCTTCCACCTTTTCCCCCTGACAACTTCTGCACAGGCACAATAATATCCATCTTGCCAGCACGGGGAGAGCTTCAAAGAGGCTTCAGGAGCATAAATTCAAACCTCTGGCTTCCAGAGAAAGAGATTTACAAACTATTTCCTTAAAAAAAAAGGCCCCTGCAAAGCCCAAGGAGCAATGCATCATTTTGCCAGAATGTCTCCAAGGATGTGGAGGGAAGCAGGAGCTGTTTGTCACGGACAGATTTGATGGAGGAAGGTCTCATATTCAGGGACCAGGTGGGGACTCTGGAGGTCCACGCTCCCTTCCTGGTGGGGCAACACAGAAAGTTCACGTTCTCCTCCTCCTACATTTCCTTGCTGTAAAACGTATTCCTGACTTTCCTGATCTGACTATTTACATCAGGTTGCTCCAAACTCTTCACCCCCAACAATATGGTTTTGGGGACTTCCCCATGGCAAACCCCCCCTTGAACAGCAGTTCCTCACATCGCTGATGTCCCCAAAATCCCCACGGACTGAACAGAGCTTCAGATGCACCATCACCAGCTCACAGCTGCTGTGGCTCCTTCACTCACATCTTTCCAAGGCTTTCAGGTCCTTCAGGAAGTTGTTTGCAAGCTCCCTTAGGAAGTGGGTCAGTTTGTTCACCCAGCTGCATGGAACATTTATTTAGAGGCTCAAAACCAAGCCTCGTGCTCCTGCGCAGCCATGGGATCTCCCAGGGCAGCAGTGCCACCTCCACAACTCCTCCTGTGTCCCTTCCCTGCTCCCTGTCCCCACAGCTCTGCCTCAGGGATGGCACTGGCATGCACGGAGCTGAGCCAGGAATTAGGAGATCAAAATCACCTAAGTGAGTTTTACGAGTATTTTTTAAATTATTTGCATTCTTCTTTGGAATTTTTTTAAAAAACTTAATCCAGAAAAAAAATGCCCTTTGTAACAAGAGGCCCCACGGACGATAGAATATGTGAGCTCACGGTGTGTTATTAATGCAGATGGTATTTCTGGAGTTATTGACTTCTGAATGGCATTTCTGTGTCTAGACACTGGTTTAATCACAGTGAAATAACAGCCTGGCACCACTCCACAATGAATCACCCTTTGATTAGTATTAAGGATATTAAAGGCTTTTATCAACCTTATCTCCGTGTGCTGGGGTGCTCCTGCTTGCAGCTGCCAGAACTCGGGACCAATTCTGTTTGTGAAAGCAACTTTTACATTTATTCATCGTGCAAAAGGTGCAGGACGAGCTCTGTGCCAAATGTGAGATTCTTGAAGAGTGAGGAATCACTTTGATCTCAGCAGGGCCGAGTCTCCCCTGCACAGGAGTCACCCCACCACATCACAGCCCTCTGCTGCTCGCAGGAGACCACACGAAACCCTCGAAGGCCAGTGAGGTTTTGCTCCATTCCAGCTCACCACAATCCAAGCGTTCCCATCTTCATCCCCTTGCATGTGTCCCCACAAACACGTTGGATATTCAGTCTCCTATGGGATGCTGAGCTCAAGGAAAATCCAGGTGCAGCCAGGGGCTTGCAGGAGCAAGGATCCACGGGAGCCACACGGCTGAGCCTGGTTGGTCAAGGGGAGGTGTCCCAGCCTCTGCCCTGGGTGAGCTGACAGCTGTGGATGGATTTGGCTGCTCAATGTCAGCCCTGAGGGATGTTTCAGCTGCCTGAGAGCATTTTGCTGTGGGGGATGCAAACCTGGGCTGCTGTGAAAGGCATTTCTGGAATCACAGAATTATTAAGGTTGGAAAAGACCTCTAATCCAGCACTGCCACTAAACCATGTCCCTAAGCACCACAGTTCCACATTTTTTTGACACTTCCAGGGATTGTGACCCCACCACTTCCCTGGGCAGCCTGTTCCAGTGCTTGACAACCCTTCCAGTGAAGGAATTTTTACTAAAATCCAATCTAAACCTCCTCTGGTGGAACTTGGGGCCGTTTCCTCTTGTCCTGTTGTTGTTACTTGGGAGAGAAGTTGGATTTCCAAGTGGCTCCATCCTCCTTTCAGGCAGTAGTAGAGAGTGAGAAGGCAGAGAGTAACACCAGCTCTGTTTCAATCTCTGACAATATTAACCCAAATCTGTTAAAACTGGAGCTGCCTGAAGCCCGGAATTCCTTTACCTCTCTTTGAATTCCAGGAACACTTTTGCCAGGCTGCTTCCTCCAGACATCATCGAGACATCGATGGCTCTCAGGAAACTGAAGTGCACTTTAATTAGGTCCTAAAACCAAGCAACAGTCAATAGTTTAAACAAATTCAAAGCAAGTGGGCAAACAGAGCCTAAAGAAATGCACATTCACTCCTTCATCGGGTGTTTTTTTCCCCTCTTTTAGGTGTTTTTAAAGAGAGTTATTCTAGTGGAATGCAGCCCTGACTGGGCTGGAGTACAGGGGTGTAATTCCAGCTGAGGTTACACAGAGAGAAATGCCCCAGGATGGGGAGGGAGGAGGAGATGGGATGGAAGGAGTGGAGGAGATGCCAGGTTTTGAGCCAGACCCTGTGCAAACCAGAGCAGAAATAAATCCCTTCATCACCCTGTGCCCAAACCATCTAAAGCAGCTAAAACCCACAGGCCCAACCCTGAAACAGCCACTAAACAGAATTGTTTCCTTACCTAGAGTACATCTATTCCCCACCTCTAAAACTGAGACTATCTCCTGAACCAGTTTAAGCTCCACAGCACATGAAAGGCTGAGGCTCTCCAGGTGAATGCACAAATCTAACAGGAAATCAGAAAACCTCCTCCTAAGCAGGGAGAGGGCTGAGCTGCTGTGAAAAGAATGAAGATTTAAGGCACAATGCCCATGATGTTACCTCCAAATTGATAAAAATAGCTTCCATGTCTTGGGGAGTCAGTACCAGCCTCAGGGGGTTCATATAGTTCTGCAAGAGGGAAATGGAAAAGGGATTGAGGTACTGGAGAGGAGGGAACAAGGAGGAGTTTGGACAAGGGATTTGTATTTTTTACTTCACCAGCTGAGTTTACCTGGGCAGGTTTCAATGAGTTTAAGCACTTGCAAAGGCAGAGAACGACCAGGAAGAGAAGTGGGAGGCAGGAATTCCCATGAGTGCATCATTCCCAAGCTCCCCTTGGCTCCCATGGCACTCCCAGGGGTGGGAAGGTGCAGGACCCCCCTGTGGGTGCCCACAGCCCCCTCCCCTGCTCAGCCTGAGGCAGGGGAGTGAAATGCACTCAGCTCCTGCACCTCGCTGCAGTCCTTGGCTGCACTGAAGCATCCTCCCAGCTCTTTATCTCCCTGGAATTTTGCCCTTGGAAAGGCACCGATGATGTGATTACACGGGCGATGCCTTTCTGAACAAATCCATATTAATAGGAACATCTACGTGACTTGGGACTGCAAAAAAACCCAAATACAGCACACCCAAGAGGGGAACTTCCACCCATAACACCACCAGGACCTGCAAAGCCTTTGCAAGCTTTAATTGATATGAAAGCAATAATTTAACTCTTCTTTTATACTGAACCAGAGGGCTGTGGCTGTTTCCAAGGAACAAGGGTTCCTTGGAAACATAAACGACACAAATACTGGGACATTTTCCTGGAAAATGGGAAATGTTATTCCATTTTCCCAGTTTTGCTCACAGCTTCTTCGGGGGAACTTCCAGCAGACGGAGGGAAAGAATGGCAAAAGGGGAGGAAACAAATGCATCAGGGTGATTAGAAGTGGCAGCTTGATTTTCACTATTGTTCTTCCTTCCTGCTGCTTTCCTTGGAGCAGGAGCCACCTCCAGGCTCCATCCACGACTCCACCGCCTCGCCGAGGTGTTAGCTTTTATTTGTTTTTAAAAGAAAGGCGCCACAATAATTCATCAAAACCAATTAAAACCCCGCCAATTTAGGCAGCAGAATGTTACTTTTAATCCAATTAGCTTCAATGGCAAATCAGCACAGCTTCAGCACTTTCGAAAAGCACTCGGAATAAAGGAATTGCTCCGTGGCAACGGGAGTGATAAGAGATATCTGCAAACACGGCTCTTATCAGCAAACCCGATCTGGTGAGTGAGGAGTGGGGGATTCCCACCCCAGGATAGGGGGGACACAGCAGGAGGTTTGCAGCCTGGTTCTAATCTGCAGCAATCAGAAAAAAAGCTGCTGGTTTGGGCTCCTACAGGCTGCACATTGGTGTTGTCAGCCCGGGTTTTGTGCATCCCCCTCCTCTCCCATTTTCCATGTGGATGCCTTGGTCCTGCCTCCTCACATCTGCCAGCTCTGGGAGCAAGGATCAACCCAGCAGGGGTAATGTGGGATCCAGGGCTGCTGGGGAAGGGGTGATGCCTGAAGAGGCCAACCTAGAAACAGAGACTGGACAGGAGGAA
Organism: Pachycephala philippinensis; assembly: GCA_013397055.1. Classification (NCBI taxonomy): domain Eukaryota; kingdom Metazoa; phylum Chordata; class Aves; order Passeriformes; genus Pachycephala; species Pachycephala philippinensis. The sequence goes on from VWZT01012002.1 coordinate 228,227, forward strand.
GGGAATAAAGGTGGATATTTATTTGAAAGGCCTTCAGAGGCACACCCTGGGCAGGCCAAAGGCTGCACCCAAGATGGACCCCGAGTCACCCCTCTTAAGATGTTGGTTTACACATTTTGGGCCTAGGACTGTCTGGGTGTCCTTGGAGAGCAAACCTAGAGAGGTTTGTTGTGTCTAACCAGCACAAGAGAACAGCAGCTAACAGGCCACAAGAAACCTCAGAGTTACACACCAGGCAGTGCAGGATTTGAAAAATATCAGAGTTGAAACCCAAGGCATCAGGGGAGGCTGTGGAAAAGAGGGCTCAGTCCTTACCTTTTCTATATCTTCAAGTGTTTTGTAGTATTTGGCCTCGGTTTCTTGGATTTCTAGCAAACAGCAATTCCTTTTGTCATCTTCTGTCATTCCCATTTTCTAGGGAAAGGAAAAGTAAGGCACGGTCAGGTACACCTAAGGGTGGTCCAGAAACCTGGTGGGGCTCCAGTTCAGCCTCCAGCAACCAAGTTTGGAGTCAGGAGAGAACCACTACTGGTTTATGCTAAAGGGAACTATTTTTACCCAAAAAATACAAGGAGGAACCCTGGCTGTGTTATTAAATATGTTTCACCATGGAAAACACTGCATTTTCTGCATTACAGCCACACCACTGAAGACTATCAGCTAAAGAAGAACAATAGAGATAAAGGCTGATTTTTCCCCTTTTTTTACTTTTTTTTGTTGCTTAAGATGAAACTCACAACAGATACTAAGTGGGTCATAAATAATACGTTAGACTTACACAAATCCCTGGCCAGGTTGCCAATTCTCACGATTTTAGGTCAAATCTGACAAAAATGTGCTTTTCCCAAAGCCCCAACTCCCGGAGTCACTTCTGCTCTGTAAAGCTGGGAACACGTGTTGGGAGCTGCTGCACTGGGCAGGGCAGAATCTGAATTTAGGAGGGGGTTCAGTGATGGGGTTTTATGGATCATGCACAGGAACAGAGACCCTCTGTCCACCCCCTCAGAACTCTCAGCTGGGAGCTATCAGCTGGATGAAACCCCAGATGTGAAGCAATTCATCTTACCTGCATGTATCTAATCTGAAGCATGCAGAAATACAAGAAGCCATTAGCATCACACACTCACTGTTGCAACAAATCCTACCCAAAAAATTCAGTGTTTTGGCAGGTATATAAAAAATTGGCTCTTCTACTCAGGGAAGGGGAGGGAAAGGGAGTCACAGCTCTCAACTCCAACACTGCCCAGCAGAAAACATCAAACAATGTGGAGAGACAGTGAAAAACTGCCAGTTCCACTGACCTTAATCCTATCCCTACCTGGCTGCTGGGGCTTTCCCCCATTTTTGCCATTTATGCAAGAAATTCCTACCAAAACCTTCCCGAGGTTTGTCCTTGGGCCAAACAGCTTTTGCAACTGGTGGCAAGAAACACACAGGTGGCCAACGAGCTGTGCTGGAGCTGTGCTGACTTCCATCTGTAGCACTCTGGCAGGATCAGAGGGAACTTTTTGGCCCTAACTCCTTGATCCAGAGGGGGTTTTGGTGTGCAGGGAGCTCCTCCGGCTGCAGACAAGGTGTGAAGGGATGGAATTAGGGCTTTATTATCTTTGTCCCACTCCCAGACAAGCTGGGAGAGGGGAGGACTCAGAGCACAGACAATCCATGGATGCAGCCCTGCATTCCCAGGCTCCAGCCCCTCGTGTCTGGCTCAGCCACGTCCCGCTCCAGGGATTTAATTGATCAGTGAACTTGTCCATTGATCTGCTTTGTTCCAGGGAGGTGTGTACTGTGTGAACGTGGGGAGAGTAATTAGAGTCTGAACAAAGCCCGGGGGTGGCAGATATTGGAGGGGGGGAGAAAATTTGGAAGGTCACACTCAGGAGAAGTTCCCTTCCAGCCCTGCATCAGCACTGGGGACACAGGTAGGGGGGTGGCTGTGGGCACCTCTGGGGAGGTGCAAAGGTCACCAGCACCTCCCTGGCTCATCCATGGAGTGTGATATTTGCTCCAGAGCCCTTGGACACAACACAAGTCGCTCCATGATGCTGCCCATGCCTCCCACTCAGGCTTCCCCAGCAGCAAAAGCTTTTTAGAGGTGACAAATAGGGAGGGCTGCTTGTCCCTAATGCCACACAGGTCCCTGCTGCCCCAGAAAGCTCCCCTGTAAACATCTCCCTGCTCTGAGCCAGCCAGGCAGGAGCAGCAGGCACAGGCAGCTGCTGGATCCCTCACACACAGATCTGTCAGTGCTCACCCCGATCTAAAAATACCGGCGGCACCTCTGGCTGACGGAGCAGGCGGAGCCTCCCCCGAAAGGCTGCAGTGACACAGGCTCAGCAGCAAAGTCCTATTTTTAGCTTATCTTTTAGGGCTTATTAGGTCTCCCTTTCCCTTCCTCCTCCCCAAACTCCTTCAGACGACAGGCTGGGCTGGGAAACTCCTCGGAGAACCCCTCTGGGCCGGTGCCATCCCAGCTGCGCTTGTTTTTAGTGCTCGGTTTTAGCGATTCCCTTCCCTGCAGCATCACCTGCCAGTGGCACGGAGTTATTTCCTTCGTGGAATCCCCTCCCTCCCCTCCCATCCTGCCGAGGTGTAGCTGTAAAAACGCAGCTGAGTTGTTACCATGGGCTGCTGAACTTCCACTCTGATGATATCCTCGTAGATATCATCGCCCTCATCTTCGCAGGGGACGCAGTCGTAGATGTCCTCCCCCAGATCGTGTTCGCTGCAACAAGAAGGAGAAGGAGTCAGGGATAATAACGAGGGGGATGTTCACTGTCACTTCATCAGGCACCGAGGAGGGAGGAGAATCACAATAAGAAAATCCTGTGAAAATTCATGTGCTCAGCCCATGCTCTCTGTTTTTCCCGGATCAGTGCCCGCTGCACATTTCTTTCCGCTCGCTGGAGGCTGGAAAAGGCGGAACGCTGCTCGACACGAGCAGGGATCACAGCCAAGAATTGCTCCGTGCCCTGTGCCAGGCGTGCCCACAATGCCCACACCACCACGGGCTGCCAGCTCTGCCCCTGCAGGGCTTTTGCTCGGCACTAATGGGCGCAGCCGAGATGGATCTGCCAGCCAAGTGCCCAGTGGGACCATCTGAGGCACCAGAGCCACCAGCTCCAGCCCCACCTGCTCCAAAGGTGCCCACAACCCCCTCTTCAGCTCCTCTTCAGGACCAGAAGCAGCTCTTGCGTCAGTGACTTTCTATCATGCTCAGGGAATTCACTTTAAGGGATGGATTTTGGTCTGTTTAAGGCACTGCGTTTGCTCTTGATCTGATTTTGCTTTTCCTCGCTAAAATGCATCCTTTGTGCCAAAAAAGCATCTCCATCCCCCACTCAGAGCTCCAAACTGCTGTAGGAGCCCAGATCCACTCAAAGCAGGAGCAGATATTAAACATAATCCGATGTCTCTGAGCTGTAGGAAAAGCATCCCAGTCCTGATGGACCAACACCCCCTGGGCTGTGCAGGACCCAAAGCAAAGCCCAGACCAGGCAGCTGTGCCAGCCCTGGGCATCCCATGCAGGTTTAAAAGGTCTGCACCCAGTTATCTGAGTGATGCATCAACTCCCACAAAGCCCAATCCCTGCCCTGATGGACCAGCACCCCCCGGGCTGTGCAGGACCCAAAGCAAAGCCCAGACCAGGCAGCTGTGCCAGCCCTGGGCATCCCATCCAGGTTTAAAAACTCTGCTTTAATCCAGTTATCTGAGTGATGCACCAACTCCCACAAAGCCCAATCCCTGCCCTGATGCGCAACTGGGTGATTTTTAATCCAGCATTTCCCAGAGGAACAGGAGGCTCTCCTGACCCCCATAAGGCAATCTCATCAGACACTCAGCTCAGTGAGCAGAGGCCAACAACAACATTTACATCAGAGAGAAATTAAGCAGCAAAACGTCACATTTTGAGGGCCAGCCCCATCACTTTGGAGCTGCCCCTGCTCTCACAGGCTTCAAAGGCATCCCAGAGATGCGGTGCCCAGTGTGTGCTAAAGGTGACGGTGTTCAGTAATTATTTATCATCTGAGCCTTCACACCCTTCCCAGGGGCTCCTCAGCCTTGGAATACTTTTGAAAATTCAGCCCATATTAAATAGCAATTAACAATAATAATTCCAGGGCTTAGATCTACAGGTGCTGGCTGCTAACGGCTCCCACTGAAGTCAATCCCACAGGATCAGGACAGTGTGAAACGCTGGAATATCAAACAGCGCTCGCATATTTTACGAGCTGTGTCTTTCAACAGCGGCATTAATTACACACAAATAAATTTAGGTGTAAAGCTGTGCTCCAAGTGGGACACTCAACATCTCTCCATTACATATCAGGGAGCAGCAGAGCACATCTGCCTGAAGAACTGGGCTTTATTTCTCTGCTTAAACACAGCCCTTTCTATTTTTACAAACAGATTTATTTAATAAAAGTTTGGGGATTTTAAATAAATACACTGGCATGATGTATCCATCCCATTCTTCGCGGGTGATGCATTGCAGCTGCTGCAATAATGCCCACTAATAGCTGGTGATCCATCTTCCCCCTCCCAGGCGTCGCCGTCGCCGTCATTATCTGCACCAATATTTATATTCTCGGCTCCGCTCCTCATCCAGAGCCAGTCACTCCCAGTTCCTGATGGATCTCCCTGCCCACACCTCTCGGGTTGCTGGCTGGCTCTCCATACATCATTTCCCTGGCTGGAGGGCTGTTGGGAATGTGTGGTGGGGTAAATGTCACAGCAGGAGCCCAGCTGGGTGTGACACGATCAGGAGAGGGCTGGAGTGGTGCTGCTGCTGGAGCAGAGCCTGCTTGGAGTGAGGGATGAACATCCCCATCCCTGGAGAGCTTGGAAATTGCTTTGCCATAGGTGCAGAGGAGAAGATGGCACCCTGAGGTGTTCCTGATCATCATCTGGAGCTCCTCTCCCACACAGCCTCACAAGCAGGTGCCACGTCCAAGCCTCAAAGCCTGGCACTGCCTGTCCCCAGCCTGGTGCTGCTGTTTGCAGCCCAGAAAAACTCTCCTTTTCTCCCTCTCCAAGCAGCCATGAGCTCTGGATCATGGTGGGCACACACTGAGAGAAACCCAGGTAGCAGCAAGTGATGCTGAAGGGGCTTTCACAGAATCAGGGTTGGGAGGGACCTTCAAGATCATCTGTTTGCACCTGAACCCAGCACAGTCACCCCTAAGCCATGTCCCCAAGTGCCACACGGGTTTTGCTCAGTCCTGGGCTCAGACTGGAGAGGGATGGATGTCCCACAGGCCTGGCCCCACTTGGATTACTGGGAAAGAAATGCCTCCCAAGGGACATCCCAGCAGATCTGCCCACAGAACAGCCCTTGGACACAAACACTGCACCCACCACGTGGGGCCACAACCCCACAGCACCTCACCACTCCCATTCCTCTAACAACGGGGCTGAGCCTCACTGCTCCACTCCTTCCTCCTCCTCAACACCAGAACAAGCCCTTCTCTACTCCAATTTCTGGCTTTGAGAAAAAAAAGAGCAAAAACTGTCATGTCCTGGGGACACCCAGAATGACACCTCCACTCCAGGGCTTTGGGCAGACGCACTAGAGATGCTCGGACCTGACAGCCGTGGCAGTATTACAACACCACCATCGTCCAGCAGCCTGTTATTTATTAAAACACATTCTCAGTGCATCTCTGAGAAACACCAGAGGCTGCCAGTTTTATGGAGAGCAGTAAACCACGAGGATCAGCCTCTCCTGGAGCAGCCCAGGAGCAGCCGAGCTCCTGCGGTGCCGAACTGATGTTGACATCTCTGCTTTGCACGTATTGATCCTCATATGTCCCCACACTGTTGAAAATACACACCCGCCCTATCCTTAAAACAGGGATTGGGATGATTTTAGCCAGTGGCAACCTCAGGACACACTGAATTCAGGCAATAAATTCAGCATCCCGAGCGTGTCACGGGCAGACGGAACAACTTGAGCAAGGAAAGTCAGATCACCTCGTTCCTCACAAAGAAAAGCAATTTACTGTTCAATAAAGGCAGCAGAGTCTGCGAGTTACCCATGGGTATCAGAGCCTGTGATCTACTGCCTGGATTAGGAGATTCATTGACAGCTCTGAGGTTAGGAAAGGGATTTTAGCCACCCTTCAGAGTGAACGCCAGCATTTGCAATTACTGTTATTAGGATGGATGTAACCAGCTTTGGGCTGGCAGCATCTTGCCGAGCCAGAAAAGCTGATAATGAATAAAGCTTTCCATATCTGAGGCAATTTCGGGCAAAAACAATGCTTTTGGCTGAGTTCTGCCTCGCTGGCAGTGCCTGCCCTGTGCTAACACCCACCCAGGCTGGCAGCAGCCGTGCCAAGGAGCAGCTCCCAGAACGGAGGGACTGGTGCCAGGATGCTGCCTCGGAGTGAGGGAAAGGGAAGGAGAAAGTCCATGGAATCACAGAATGGTTGGGGTTGGAAGGGACCTTAAAGACCACGGGCCCAGACAGTCCATGATGCCCTGATAAATGACAGGCAGCAGGTCCAGCACGCTACAGAACGCTGCACATCGTCTCTGCAGTGACACCGTGGTGATGCCTGAAGAGGCCAGCCTAGAAACAGAGACTGGACAGGAGGAAGGGAATAAAGGTGGATATTTATTTGAAAGGCCTTCAGAGGCACACCCTGGGCACGCCAAAGGCTACACCCAAGATGGACCCCGAGTCACGAGTTCTTCACACTTTTAGAGCTTTGCTCCATTTGCCTCTCACCCCAATTTCACCAATTCAGCTTTAGCTAATGATGGAATTTCCCCTCAGCTTGCCCCCCTTCTCAAGATGCTGGTTTACACATTTTGGGCCTAGGACAGGCTGGGTGTCCATGAAGAGCAAACCTAGAGAGGATTTTGTTATGTCTATCTTAGCATGAGAGAGCAGCAACTATCAGGCTAGAAGACACTTCAGAGTTACACACTGGCAATACAGAATTTGAAAAATACAAAAGTTAAAACGTAAGGCATCAGTGGGTAAGTGGGGAAGCTCTGATGGATTTTAGGGTCACTGCAGAACCTCTCCACCCATAAAAGCTGCTGTGGGAAGTTGATGAGTTTGTACCAGCCTCAGGAATTCAAGGACAAACCCACCACGCCAAAACTCTGTCCAAACCACACTGAGGAAAGAGCCAGAACCACCAGAACAGCAAAAGAAAGAGGAGGAGAGGACAGAAGGAGCTAAAATAAGGACAACCAAGAGACAACCTCAAATTTCCAATCCTGTGACCAAGTTTAAGAGCCAGGAATCTCAGAGCCACCACAGGTCCAGGCTGGCAGTGCATTTGCAGGGTCTCTGAGGCAGCTGTGAGGCTCCAGTCCGTCCCAGTAATCCCCCACTTTCTCATTGTCATTCTGCACTCACAGCTATAAATACACAGTTCCTCCAGCCAAACCCCTCATTCAGGGGCTCTGTCAGAGAGGACAAGCAGAGCCCTAAATTTGCAGCACATCTGGCAGGCTTGGGTTTCAGGGTGAGGGAGTGCAAGATGTGCAGCCACTGGACTCGAGATCTCGCAGGGTTTTAATTACCCAGATTGTACTTGGATGGAGACACTTGGCTGGAAATAGCAGGAGAAGGCTTTTCCCATCTATTCTGCTTGGGTCTCACACTCCCCGTTCCAAGTGGAACATTCTGATCCCAAGAAAGAGCCTCACACAGTTACAGAGACCAGTATGATCCTAGAAATGGCACAAGCAGGACGTGTAAAAATCAATACGAGTGACACAGAAGGACAGACACGTTTACAAGTGCTCTGGCTCAAGTGCCCTGCACCACTGAGTCATTTATTTCAGGGGCTGTTGTGCCTGGTTTGTCCAACACAGCAAAAATAATGAGAAAAGTGGCAGCCAGCTTATCATCTCACCTTGGCTCCTGTGCTCGTTACTTTTTTTAATGCATTTGAGAAATTTTGCTGATCATGGCACTATTTTGGAAGATATGAGGGGGGCAATGCTGGTGACAGTGAGAGAAGCAGAAGAAACTTCAGCAAGAAGCTGCACCCAGAAGATGCAGCCCTTAAGAAATTGAGGCTGGGCAGATTTTCTTCCCCCCCTCTCTAGGATGAAAAGTTTGGGAATACACAATTATCCCAATATTTTTGTGAGGGATAAAGTCCCAGTGAGCTGCAGCTCAAAATAAGAGCAGGGGACATCGACACTGACCTGAGGAACAAAGCTGCCCAGGGTGGACCTGCTCTGCCTAAAACACTTATTTGGTCCTTTATGCAACCCTACAACTCCTCTCCTCAAAAAAAAATTATCTTCAGAAGAGAAGATAAAGGTAAAAGTTATGCAAATTAAATGTTTCACGTCAAACCATTCACAGAACTTCTGCCTGAACCTGAATTCTTCAAATGGCCAACAAATAACCCAAAATCTGCCCTGTGTAATGTATCTGATAGTGCCACTGCAGAGGGACAGTGCCATGAAGTGGAGAAGGTTCATCATAAAGAGGGCTCTGGGGCTATAAAGAGGGCAAGGATTAACGGCTCTCATAAATTTAATGAGACAAAATAACTGGAGAGAGCTCAAGTGGCAGCGGAGAAAATTCAGGTGAAATGTTAAGTATAACTCCGAGGTACCAGGATGGTTTGGAGCAGCTGGAAGAGCCATAAAGGGGGATGGAAAAGCAGTTGGCAGGGAGGATGCTCAGCAGCAAGGAGGATAATTGCCTCCCGACACCAGTTCCCAGCAGCCCCGGCCATGTGGGAAGCAGCAGCTCCCATCCAGATGGACCTGCAGGAGCTTCCTCAGGCCAAGGGTCACTGTGACATCCCTGACGTGGGGGCACAGGCTCCAGAGGATGAGCCCTCACGTTGCTGCTGCAAAACCCAGCTCATTTCATGGACAACCTGTCCCTAAACCGGCTGCTGCTCCAGGGTCTGGCACCGGGGCGGGCTGGAATAAATCAGGCAGCAGAGGCCAATTGTCCTTTACTGCTCCTCTCAGCATCGATCAGGCACTGCTTGCACTGTGAGCGGCCCTCACCATCTGCCCGGGCTGGCTGCAAGCTGCCATCTGGCCCAGGGCACGGCAAAGCGAGGGGCCAGCAGGCTGAAAACAGGGAATTTGAGAACTTCCCAGCTCCCCTGATGGCCTTTTAGCTTCCCTTCCCCTTTCCATCACCAATTGTTCTTTTTTTTTTTGTAAACTAAATAGCTGTTTCCAGGCAATTATGTGCTTTGATCTGCTGGCTGGGGATCTGTCTGGAGCTGGGATTAATCCCTGCAACGTCCCAAAGGTGAAAGCACAATGGGGTCGTCAAGGTTTAAACACCCTTTAAACACACCAGTACCCTGTGGCTGCCCCATGGTTGAACACACAGCTTGTTCCTGCAGCCCCTGTCCAGCCCTGGCACTGGTTTTTGTCCCACAGCTCCTCCGTGCTGGGAGAGTCCCCAGAATAAATGTTCTCACTCTTTAGAGCATCATGGCAACAACAGGGACAAAGCCTGGTTCCTTCTGCTCCCCAAATCAGCACCTCCATCAAAAATATGTTTGTATTTTCAGTGCTTTGCAGCACAGGAATTCAAAAACCTGGGGACACCAAACCACTCCACTTAAGTACTTACAGTTGAAACAAAGCATTTTGACATTCTCCAAAAAACCTCATTTTACCAGCCCCCAAAATATCTTGTTAGAACCAACCCAATGTTTATCCTGAGCTTTTTCTCCCAGCAGCACAACACCCAAAGAGAGTTCCCTTTGGGAGATTGCTCTCTCCCAGGGTGAGTTGGTGGTGCAGAGCCCACCAGGGCTATCCCTCCTCACCCACCCCTGTCCCTCTGAGGCCTGTGGGGACAGCAGAGTGGCACCCTGAGGTGACAAATCCCTGCTGGTTTTACAGGCAGGGCTGGAGCAGCTCCTTCCACACATTGGGTCATTTCCCTGCCTGCTGTGGAAATCACTTCCTCGCCTCCAAAGAAAGCATTTTGGCTGCAGTCAGATCTTCCCAAGGCTGCTGGATCATCAGCAATATTAAAGGCAGAGATGCTGGATGGACTGAATCATTCCCAGCAGTGAATGCTGCCCTTGTTGAGCTGTTTGGAGAAGGCAGGAGCTAAGAAAGAGCTTTCTCATCGATGCCACGGGCTGCCAGCGCCCAGCAGTGGGGCCCAGGGCACACCACTGACACTGGCACATTCCCAGTCAGAGTTTCTTTGTCCAAGGCAGAAAGGGCACTGCTGCTGCTGTGCTGCAAGCAGCAGGAGCAGCAGCACTCGTGCTGAGGGGTTCTCCAGGGCGTTTCTGGGGGTTTTACCGATGCCTTAGGTTTTAGCTTTTATATGTTTCAAATCCTGCATTCCCAGTGTGTAACTCTGCAGTGTCCTGCAGCCTGGGAGCTGCTGCTCTCTCATGCTGAGACAGACAGAACAAAGCCTCTCCAGGCTGCTCTCCAAGGACACCCAGCCCGGCCTAGGCCCAAAATGTGTAACCCAGCATCTTGAGAAGGGGGGCAAGCTGAGGGGAAATTCCATCATTAGCTAAAGTTTAATTGCTGAAATTGGGTTGAGATGCAAAGGGAGCAAAGCTCTAAAAGTGTGAAGAACTCGTGACTCGGGGTCCATCTTGGGTGCAGCCTTTGGCCTGCCCAGGGTGTGCCTCTGAAGGCCTTTCAAATAAATATCCACCTTTATTCCCTTACTGCTGTCTAGGCTCTGTTTCTAGGTTGGTCTCTTCAGGCATCATTACAGCTATGGGTGAATTCCGACACCGTTTCCTAGGCTGTGTTTCTGTGTACCAGGAAGGCAGGCCTGAATGAGGGAATCTGTGCAATCCCTGCTGATTCCAACATGCCTCTTCCCCACAAGTCCTAAATAAGACATAAAAAAGAGGATTTTGCAGAGAACGGGAAAACAGGGAAAGTTAAAAGTTGGAGATCTGGGACAGAACAGGGCAATCAATTGAAATAAACCTCTAAGTTATCTGACGGGCATCACAGCCCCTCTCACCAAGGGACAAGGAACAGTTTGGGAAGCTTCCAGCTGGACACCTTGTCCCCAGCAGAATTAAAGCTGAGAACCCATTTCCAGCACCAAACAGCAAAGTGCAGCATCCCAAACCCACCCTTTCCAGATCAGCACTGCCATGCCCCCAGCACTTGTGTTTGAGTCCCCACACAAACCTCTCCCCAATTAAAAGCAAGTCTGTGTGTGAGAAACAGGAATTTTAACTCCTAATAAAACCTAATAAAACCCTAATTGTTTTTAAATAAACAATATTAAAGGGATTTTGAGAACTTTTGGAGAGGGGGCACAAAAAATGCTGTTCTTGAAAGGATCCCTCTCTAAGTTAAAATTTTATTAAACTGCAGCTGCTGGGAGCCAACAGCAAGCAGGGAATTCCAGGGTACTCCATTCCCTCCACTGGTTATTTATGATTTACTTTTGTAATAACTGAAGCCATAAGGAACTCATTGGATTAAGGAGTCTTATTATTTATGTTGTGGAACAATAATATTTAACTGCATAAAGCCACATATCCACCCAGCCAGTCCATCCCTCCAGATGAGGCAGACTGCACTTCATAAGCAAAACCCTGGCTTGATGGGAATGCTGCCATTGAATTCCAATAGTGCCTGCACTTCACCGTGTGTGTTGTAGTTCAAGGTTGATTTTAAAAGCCTGTTACATCATCAGCACGGGCAGAAAAACCAGATAAACACAGACAGAGACAGCAGCAGCATCACCCACGTCCCACCAAGGACAGGCAGGATGAGGGGCCTGTGGCTGCCACATCCCTGGAAGTGTTCAAGGATGGCTTGGATGGGGTTTGGAGAAATGAGGGACAGTGAAAAGTGTCCCTGCCCATTGCAAAGGGGTGGAATGAAATGGTCTTCAAGGTCCTTTTCAACCCAAACTATTCTCTGATTGCCCCGGGGTCAGCTGCTGTGGTCTAAAATCACACATGGGGGAGGCAGATTCACGTGCCAGCACCCAAAAAATGCCACGGGGGAACCAGCACTGTCAGCAATGGGTACCCCACACCCTTTGGTCTCCTCAGAGGATGAATTATGTCCCAGGGTTTTGGGATTTAGGAGGAGGAGGGGATCCGCTGGGCTTGGCCCCCTTTCACCCCCCACCAAGCCACTCATCAACTCAACCTGATTAAAAGTGACATCTCCCAGGGCTTTACACGAGAAAAAGATGGACTTTTGTCAGAGCACAAAAATCTCCTGGCAAAAGGATCAAAGCAGCCGTTCTGGCTCTCCCAGCCCCGCTGTCAAACTTTATCTGCCTTTGCTGGAAACCCACGGCAACTTTTCCCTGTGTCCCCTTCCAGGAGAAGGTGAGGCCACTCACTCCGCCAGCTCCTCCAGGCTCCGGTACACGTCGTCATCATTTTCCGTGGTCTCCTCCGAAGGGAAGGGCCTGGGAAGGAAAGGAATGACAGGGTTATGTTGGTGCCTCACCCCTCACAGCAGAGCCCCTGAACTCAGCCCAGCCCTGAGCATCCTGCTGAGCACAGGCTGTTTCAGAACAAAATATTCATTGCAAATCCGTTTTTGTCCCAGAGTGACACCATCTCTGCTGCTTCCCGAGGGCAGAGCTGGCAGGGCAGGGCAGGAATCCAGGTGGGGAGGTTGGCTGAGCACACAGGGCAGCACCTGGGCACCAAAATGCGGAGCTGCATGGTCTGACAGCACCTCAGAGCCCCCGTGGCTGAGCCCTTCCTGCTGAGCTGGTGCTGCACAAACAACTCAGGAATCTTAATTCCAGCCTGGTGTTGGATTTGTTGGGATAGAGAAAACACCTTCTCCTCCAGTGATGGAGCATTTCTGCCTGTGAGCTCCTTCCCTGCTCGGCCAGGCAGGGCTGGGCACTCTGCACTGCTTCCCACTGGCATCTCCCAGCAATCCCACTGGAATGGATCAGTCCTTAGGAACCCAGGGCTTCCTCATCTTAACAACTTTGTGACAGCTGAAAGAAGTTCAACCCCTGGAGATGAGGGAAAGGACACCAAAAGGGCAAAACTGAAGGAGGGGAGGAAGCAGATTAAAAGAGCAAAGGAGGGAGTGGGGGGAATACAAGAATTCCTTGGCTTGTTCTGAAGCAATAACCAAATAATGTAGGAAGGAGATGAAAAATACTGTTTTAATTAAACCCCACGTGTTATTGCTGGCACAGGGCCAGGGTGGGCTGTGGCTCTGCTGGGGCTGGATGCACCTTATGGCTACAGCTGTGCTGGGCATCCCCATGGGCACAGCCAGCCTTGCTCCAGCCCCAGCACAGGGACATGGATGGGTGGCAGCAGGGCAGCTCTGCCCATCCCTCCTGGGCATCCTGGAGAAGGCAGGTGGGGCTCCCCAGGCTGGGAACCACAGGGATGGGACACGGATGCTGTGGAGGAGCAAAGCTGGATACACGTGAACCTGTAACTGCCCCCAAGAGCAATTTCCTCCTCTTCCCTCCCACCCTCCCTGTCCGTGATAGATTGCCTCTCCTGAAAGATTTAATACATGGCCTGGTTAGCCCCCGAATTTGCTATTTTTGGATCCTTTCACTGGCATTAATTTGCTTTCTCTCCCCTGCTACACCTCAGCCTTCCTTTGGCGAGCAGCTCCAGACGGAGCGTTTTGAAATAGTGCTGAGACCTGCAGCGAGTTCAATTAAAACCCCGACCAGGTGGTGAGTCCAAGAGGGGAAAGAGCTGTGGTGACCCCAGCCACGGAGCAGGACAATTCCACGCTCCACCAGCTACCACAGCTGCCCTGCCTCTGCAGCAAGGAGCACCCAAGGGGTGGCCAACCACGTCCAACCATGTCCTTCCTCCCCACAGGAGGGAGGAAGGCAAAGGGTGCAAAGCTCTGGCAGGAAAGCAGAACTCAGAGGTGACCTCTGTTTAAACACCACTTGTTACAACAGCAATAAAAAGAAATCCACCACAAGGCACGACCTCCTTTCTTTTACGTGCATCTTCTGCTCTTAATCCCTGACTGTTTCCTTCCCCAGCGCTCGCCACGCCAGAGAGAAAGGAGTAAAAGAGCCATAAAGAATATTAAAATCACATGGAAACATCTCCAGCTGTAAATCTGGGCTTGAGGTGTAATTGGCTCCTGTGATACAAGCCCCCATGTAAGACAAGGAGGCAGCAAAGGGAGAAAAACAGTTTCTAATGAGAGTTTCACGGGGATGCATCTTTGCTGGCCCTCCCAGCTTCACCTTGACCGCTGGCGAAGGCCTGGAGTGAAAGTCAGGGCAGGGGAGGAATTAATAACCTGTGTCCTTGCAGAGGCAGCTAATGGCTAAATAAGGAGTCACGGAATGCAATTAGAGGGAGAAGTCACACCAGGGTGAGGATTACTAAATGGACCATCTCAAATCTGGAGCTGAAGGGCGGCTTTTTGGACAAAGCCTTGGGTTTTTCCTTTGTTCATCCCTCGCTCTTCCCCAAGAGTTCCAAGTGCAACAACACAATTTGATTTAGCTCTACCAAAAGCCACTATTTAAAATATCTCCCTATTTTTGACTTAAGCTCCCTTATACATCCATTTAGGTTATTTTTTTGGCACTGAACACACCTGAGCTGGCTGCAGCCACAGATTTGATGTGGTGGGGACAGACCGGGGGAGGAGAGCTCTGCTCTCACTCGCACCCCAGCAGATCCCCATCAAGGCAACACAAAGAAAAGCCAACTGGGTGATCTTTTAAGCCAGTATTTCTCACAAGCACAGGGGTTTCACTGAGAACCTTCCCACAGATCACCCCCAGCCATGCAGGGAGCAGCAGCTCGATCCAGGTGGATGAAGGTGCTGCACCTTACCCAGCCATGAGCTCCCCAACAGCAAACACGTGGTTTGGGACCAATCTGTGTGTCATTTTTGTCAGCAAAGTGAGTAAAAATGCTGTGAGTGAAAAGGTCTGAAAGCTCCTGATTCCCTGGGAAATTCTTACAGACCTCCAGGCACCTTGCAATTTCTTATGTAGGAGCACAGTACAGCTGGGAATGCCCAACAGTAATGAGTATTTTGAGTCCACTGAAACCCAACAGGTCTGCAGAGACCCCAGTTTATTAAAATTCATTTGAAAATGAAGATACTTCATATCTTTAGCTAAGCACCAGCTTTTTTCACTCTACCATCATGCAAAACCACCTGCTGAGCCATTCATCCTCCCAGCCCGTGCCTGGGCTGCTGCATCCTCCCATCCTGCTCAGATGAAAAGCAAAAGCCCCCAGTGCCATCAAACAGTGCTGGAACGGGCTCTTAGAGATAATAAAGCTCCCGAAGTCGACTCCTTCACAGACAAACCGCTCAGCACTCAACAGCATTGCTTTCCAGAGATCAAAGGAGGGAAGGGAAGTGGGATCGATCTGATGTGTTTGTTTTAGAGCCGAAAAGGAGTGAAAAGACCAAGCAATTTGTTCTGGGGTTTAGGGCGAGCTGCTCCTCTGGAGGGCAGGACTTACAGCAGGTGATGGCTCTTGACAAAGATGCAAAGCACCCCCTTGATCCTACAAAACATTTTGGCCACTTTCTGAATCTCACAGAGCTCCCTGCAAATGGAACACAGGCAGAGCCAGCCACAGCCACAGCACATGGCCCAGGGGGACAATCAATGAATATTTCACGAGGCACCTCATGCACAAAAACCCCTCCCTTGCTCTCAGGTTGCCCCATGATCCCTCCCACGCCGCGTCCTCACCCTCCACCCCCGCACAGGGAATCTCTCAGCGCTGCCTGGCTGCTGTCTCCTCTGAATTATTTAATGGGAAGAGCCAGGTAGGCTGCAATTCTAACAGCAATAAACAAGGAGGTTTATTTATTTATGAGCATATCTCAGCATCTGGGGTGGCTGGTCCTAGCGACTGAAGCCAGCTCTTCACCTCTGCAGAGAGCAGAGGGTCAGGGACGGGGCAGCTTCAGTCTGGTCTTTCTGTGCAGCAGCACCCTGGCCTCAAATCCATGTGGGGCAGAGCAAGGAGGACCTGGCACGGTTTATTTAACATTTTTCCAGTCTCCATTCCAATTTCTCAGGGTCAAACACCAGCCCTGGGAACAGCAAGCCTGGTGAGAAGCAGGGAGGGTGGAAATGTCCCACTCAGGGCTCTCCATCCCAAGGAGCTGCTCCAGCCTGGGGCTGCTCTCAGTGGAGATCATT
Organism: Pachycephala philippinensis; assembly: GCA_013397055.1. Lineage (NCBI taxonomy): Eukaryota > Metazoa > Chordata > Aves > Passeriformes > Pachycephala > Pachycephala philippinensis. The sequence goes on from VWZT01012002.1 coordinate 244,339, forward strand.
TGTCAGGCAGATCTGCAAGGAAGTTTTCCTGACTGGTGCAAACACCCTCAGGAGTCTAAAAGAGGTGATTTATCCCTTTCTGGAGGGGGATTCCAGCCTCCCAGCAGCAGCAGGATAATCTCCCCCTGTTCTCCTAAGTCCAGGGATAACACTTGAGTGTTTTAAAGAGCAGGTGGAGTGTGTGACACCCGGGAAACCTGAGCTGCTCCCATCTGCCATCCCTTCTGCGAGGGATTTCTTCAGGAACAGGAAGGACCAGAGAGCCCCAAGCTGGTGCAAAGGAGCTTCTGCAGCTCTGCTGGGATGGATGGGGCTGTGCTGAATCCTCCTGGCCCAGAACGTGGCAGAAAAACATTTCCATGGGGTGGAATTTACAGCCTGGAATTACAGCCTGCAGGATTTCCAGCTCCCCTGGCTGGGTGTACAGACCCTCCCACATCCCTGTTTTGAAGGGACCATGGTGGCAATACACAGAAAACCCACAGAACACTGATTTCACCAACATTTTGGGCTTCAGGCTGTCCTTTCCATGAGAGTTTGGGTGTGGGGTTCACAACCCCACAGCTCCCACGCTTCCAGAAAAGTCCTTCTGTCCCACTGCTGAGGTTTAATGCTGCTTCAATCCCAAAATCTCAGACTTTGGCTGTTCCCAGCACATCATTTTGATAGCGCAAATCTTCCCCTTTTCATTTTTCCTCCTCTTTTTCTCCAGGAGGACGAGTCATTCTGTGAGCATAGGATCAGCCCATCCCTGTGAGCGTGTCCCCTGTCAGCCATCAGTTCTGGAACCCTGGGCCCACCACCCTGAGGACTCCTGGAGCTGCCCAAACATAACCAGGTATTTTTCTAAGACTTTTGCACACCCCTGAAAATGCCGCCCTCATCGGCTTCATGGAATTAGGCAGACTAAAGCAGCATTAATTTACCAAGAGGTGGCTGTGAGCTGACCGGGGACCAGCAAAGGGGTGACCTGGAGCTGCTTCTCCAGCCCTGCCCTCAACCCAGGCAGCACCTCCAAGATTTGGTTCCCATCTGTGAAACGGGAGCAGAGTCAGGGAATGGTTTTGGTCAAATGCTGCGAGATAAAACCACACTATTAATGCCCCAAAATCCATTTATATGAAGCAGAATAGAATCAATTCTCCCCGTGCAGAACGAGACACATCAGAGCATACCAAAAGCTGCTGAATTTAATTAAAATCACACTATTGTGTTACATTACTCATCTCTGGAAAGAAGCACCTCACACGGCGCCAAATTTTAGACACGTCCTCTGAAAAATTACAGTTTGCTTTTATTTGTGGTCTGGAACTTGCAGAAATTCTCACAAGATTAATTCTGATGGCAATTCAGCGGGGAAAGAGCGAGTTACATCACCAGATAACGCAAAGATGATGATGGTGATTTTGCAGGAGAGCACTCGGCACAGTGTCAGTGCCCAAGGGTGAGCTGCAGGCCCTGCTTTATCCTCAGCTCCAATCTGAGCTGAGCGTTTCTGGAGATGAGAAGACAAGAAAATAACAGCTCATATAATTTTATGTTTCAACACATTATCGCATTTTTAAAAAGCTCTCGTGTACCAATGTCTCGCTCAAGCAAGAGGGATGATTTTCTCCTCACTTCAGCTCCACATTGATGAGAACAGATGGATAAAATCAAAAGGGGAACTCAGAAATGTCTTTCTTGAAGAGAAAGGAAGAAGAGAATCCAAACCCTGTGGGGTAACAGCACAACCAATAACTAGGGAATGATTGCCCCAGTAAAGACCTGGGATGCATCCAATGGTATCCAACAACATCCACAGCCTCACACTGGAAAACACCTGGTGAAAACACAAATCCTGAAATCCCCATTTTTAACTTGCAGCAAAGCAGCTCAAGGAGATCTTTCAGCACTCTGAGTTTTTCTGCTCTACCTGAGGAGCTGCCATCCTATGAAACGGGTGCCAACAAAAACAAATAATTACCTAAATGCACCTTTCTGCCTGATTCCAGCACTGCTGTCTGCAGGGAAGCACCACCAGCACATCCCAGCCAAGAGGGGCCCAACTGTACAGCATAAACCAGCTCCAAACAGCCCATTCTGAGGGCCACCAGGAATCCCTTCCTCAGGGAGGTGCAGAGTTGTCCCAGAGCATCCAAGTGTCCCTCTCCAGGCACAGCCCATGGCAGTGTCCCCATCCTCCTGCACTGGGAGCCTCCCAAGTCCCCTGTTTTGGACCAGCTGAGCCTGGAGCCCTTCTCCATCCTTGGAGCATCCTTGGGGCAAGAGCTGCGTTTGGGGAGACAATCAGAGGTGCTGGAAAGGTCTCCTGGGGTGGGCAGTGCCACAGGAGGGAGGCACAACGAGGGCAAAACTGGTGGGCAGTGACAAAGCAGTGACCTCAAAGCCCAGCAAGCCCCACCTGAGCCCAGCCAGCAGAGCTGAGCTCATCAGAGCTGAGCTCATCAGAGCTGCATGTTCGTTAGGCAGAGCTGCTGGTGGGGAGGGGGACAGAAGCTGCCTGTGCTTTGTGAGCAGATGCTCACGGGGTGACCTCAGCATCCCCCCAGCCTGCAAAGCAGCCGCGCAGCAAAACATGTCAGGGAGATTTTCCAGGCTCTCTGCGAGGATACAAACTTGCCAAAATAAATGTGTTAAGAACGTTTTTTAGCGGGAAAGGAGCTGCTTTTCAGCCAAGGATTCTGCTTATCAACAAATGGAGGAGCTTTACGGTGACTCCTAAAGGTTTGTTAGTGCCACGAGAAACAACCTCAACTTGTCCTCCTGCTGGTGAGGTTTGTGCTGAGCCTCTCTGGGTTTGTGCTGGTGACCAGTTCCAGGACTGGTCCCAGTTCCAGGAGAGCTCTGCACAGCAATTCTACCTATTTCCAGACATGGATCCTCCCACAGCCTCCTCCATCCATTTTATAGCAACACTTAAAGTGTGTACAAGGAAAACACAACGGCAGTAAAAGAATAATGGGCAGAGTGCAATTCCAGAAAGCCCCTGGCAGGGAATAAAACAGTCCTCGTAAAACCAGCCTTCAGGAGAAGAGGTCCCCTAACAACCTCCTCACCAGAAGACACTTGAGGACTTAATTGTTAGTGCCTTTAATTGCCTTCCATTTTCACACTCAGCTGGATCTGCCTCCCATCACCAGGGGCAGGGGGAGTAGAGACCAAATCTGACCTGCAGGAAGCCTCCAGCAAGCTGGAGAATCCTTGCAAACCCCATAAAAGATTTCCCTCTATTTCCCTTCTCTCCTTCAGGACAGCAAGGGGAACATCCCGATCAGCTCCAGCCTGTGCCATCACATCTTCTGCGAGAAGTGGGGGTTGCTGGTGGGATCACAAAGCCCCCTTTTCAGGGTCACCCCCACACCACAGTGGGGCTCAGTCAGATGGGGAAATGGATTCAAGTCATTAAACCTGGACAAACCTCCAGGTTTAATTCTGAACCGGTGGCTGAATCACTGAGGAATTTGCTGATCACCCCGTGACACACACCGGGATCACAGACATGCATGTTTTGCAGGGCAGGGGCTGCAGGTCCAGCTCCCTGTGCCCCCTGCTCCTCCCCTGCAGGCAGCAGCCTGGGCACCTCCTGCCAGGAGTGCTGCTCTGTCTCTCCCATCCCATCCCTCCTCCTTTCCCCCCACACACATCCTGATATTATTGGCCAGCTGTTAAGTACCGAACCTCCAGGGCTGACAATGCTGCAATCCTCATTTCGAGTCTGATGCTTCACCTGGGCAAAGAGGAGCAGTGATGAGCCCTGGCAGCAGGCAGGGGCTGCAGGGAGTCTCCTCCCGATCAATCCTCACTGGGGGCAGGATGCTGGTACTCATTTGGCTGCCTCCAACGTTCCTGGAGGTGGCTCTGACCTGGGCTAATCCCAGTGTTGAGTTTTTGTGCTCTCCTCTCACTGTCTACACTCTGGACATGGGAAAAATCCCAGAATCCTGGAATGGTTTGAGTTGAAAAGGACTATAAGGATCATCTTGTTCCAATCTCCCAACTTCCACTGAACCAGGTTGCTCAGAGCCCCATCCAGCCTGGCCTGGAACACTTCCAGGGATGGAGCATCCACAGCTTCTCTGGGCAACCTGTTCCAAAAAACACAGAGACAGGGTGGATGTGATGGCAATTCCACAGGGTGCCCTCACACCCCTTCACACTGGATCTGGACTGGTCACTTTTTCTTCCAACTGACCCAAAGGGGTCCTGCCTTGGCCCCAAGATGGGGAAAACTCATCCCTGTGTCCTTCCCTCCCCAGCCTGGCCAAAGCATCACCACTGCTCCTGTGAGAGAAAACCTCCTCTGACAACCAGGATTCACCTTCCTGCCTGTTTGCAAATGTCTTTAACTCTCTTTTATGAACTGTGGTGCCTTCTGAGGAGAGTCACCGAGAGGTTCAGTTCATCCAGAAAGGATTTACTCAGATTTAGGGCCTCCATAAAGGCCTCTGAACATGCAAACCCCTTCCCATTCTCAGCTGGGCTTCGCTGTGCACACATTAAAAATGCAGGCAGGCAGCACGAGCCAATATTCCTTAACCTCCTGCTTTGCTTGCAGAACTCTGCTTCCAGGAAAAACACAGATCTCAGGGAGATGAATAGACACATGCCCCCTCCTCTGCTCAGAGCTCACATTCAGCCCCCACAGCACGAGGTGGATGGTGGAGCCCAGAGGATGCCAGGATGTGCCACAGGCAGCAGGGAACACTCATGGCTGTCTCAGGAAAGTCTTAAGGGAAAAAAAAAAAAAAGCTTTAAGAAAATAATTCTAATACTGGTTTATTGGGACCTGCAACAAGAAGTCTTGTTGTCCTCCAGAGGGCTGAGTTTGCTCAAGAAAACTTGGAATGAAAACTCGGAAAGGGAATGAAAACTCTTGCTCCAAAGCACAGGAGAAGCTTTGCACGACATCCCTGTGCAAATACCACGCTGCTCCAGAACCCTGCAGGCTGGCTGGGAAGTGCCAGGCAGCGTGGGAATGGGCTAACGGAATTAGCAGGCATGGGTTGGGGCTGCAGTGGAAAATCCTGGCTGGATAATAAAGGCTCCCTGTTCAGGGACAGCCAGGGATGGAGCACTTCTCCCTGGAAGTGCTGAGAGTCCTCCAAAAAGATGGGGGGAAGGATGAGAACCAATAACAATCAAATAAATCTCCCCTCCTGGGCAATGCTGCACATGAGGGTCTGCTCTTTGTCCCTACGAACAACCCTTTGGGACAACAGAGGGATGAAAATCCCAACAAAAAGTTCCCATGCCATCAGCACAGAGCCTGTTTCCTGCAGGATTTGTGGAAGCAGCCCTGGGATGGGGACGAGGCAGGCAGAGGATGGTCACAGCAGGGCTGTAGCTACAGCTGCTGCACATTAAGCGCGTTGCAAATAAAACACTGCATTCAGGATCGAGTTTTTGCCCTGTTTTTGCTGCTTGTTTCTTGGAAGAAACACTCTGTCATCTCCACAGAGCTATCCTGATAGCTATCTGGAGTACTCTGGGAAACAGGGCTCCTCTGCCAAGGTTTCTGTAGCCAGAAATGATGAAGACAGAAAGAGTGATTTTTTTTTCACTGAGCAGCACACAAGATTGATTTTTATTTTTCTACATGCCATGAAACTTATTTAAGGACAAGTAATAGGCTTTGGGATTTATTTCACTCTTAATTTGCGTGATCCTGATTCTCAGACCCTAAAATAGGGATTGGAGCAGAGCCACATTCGTGCTGTGGGGCTGAAGACCATACAATCCACACAGCATCCAAATTTCACTGTCTTTACCGTGGTTTTAAGCACTGTGCCTAAGCCAACAAGGTTTTTCTCACTTTCAATGGAAGCATCTTCACTGGGAGAGGGAAGAGCATGGACCCCAATGAGCTGAGGGGCAGCGGTAGCTGATGTGAGCAGTCCCTTCAGAGCTGCTGCTGGTTCCCACAGGATTAGATTAATTCAGATTAATTCATCTGAGATTAGTTTCTGTCACTGAGGGGTTTGTGATGGTGCAGCAAGAAATCACCTAATTTAAAGGAAAGAAGATGCAGCAATGGACAAAGCCAGGGCTCTGTGGCTGCAGGGGACAGCGAGGTAGGAGGGGACACTCCCAGGAGGGAATTTGCCTGCAATTAAAGAATTCATTTCTAGTCTAGTGTCTTTTTCCAGCTCAAGGAGTGACAGCATTTTCTGTTCCTGCAGAGCTGGAGGAGAAACAGGGTTAATACACAGGAAAACAGAGTTAGAAGCAAAGGCAGGCTGAGCTCTGTGCTATTCTTGTGTAATTACAGTGCCAAAGGCTTCCAAGATAAAGGATTTTAGTGGGAACTGTAAATGCCAGTTGTAAAATGAATGAGAAAAAGCCACATAGCCACAAGAATAGCAAAGCCTCCCTTGTCCCTGGATCCCAGCTCTGCCCAGCCCTCAACACAACCAACAGGGGCTCAGCCAAAGCCTTCCCAGGGGATGGCAGCTCCTTCATCCTCTGAGCTGGATCCAGGACCCCCCTCCCTGCCTTGGGAAGGCCTTTGCCAGGGATGACACCCTGGAACCCCTCCCAGTGACGCCCCAAGACTTAAACCCAGCCCTTGCCAAGGCACTGCAGTTTGTGCAGTGAACCCCCCACTGCTCCCGGCCTCCAAACTCCTTGGATGTTCTTTTCCCTCAAAACAAAAATCACTGCAGGCTCCTCCAGGACTCAGGGCTATCATCATAACAAACAGTCCTTAACTTACAGCACATCTTTATTCCTCAAACCCTCGCCTCCTGCATCTCCCCCAGCCCTGCTGGGATCTGGCGGCTCCGTGTTTAACAGATGGGAAGGCTCCGAGCTGGTTTTACACGTGAAAAGCTGTTCCCCTCCAGCAATCTCAGTGCAGACAAGGCAGGGAAAATATGTTCCAACAGTGGGAATGGTGGCGGGGGCTGCTGGGGATGGGTGGCGGGGCTGGGAGTGGGGCAGGGACCCCATCCAGCCCCAATCCCTTCATCCTGGCTGTGCCTGGCTTGAGATGCACCACAGACCCAGAGCAGCAGCAGGACGCATGCTGTGGAGAAAATCAAATGTGTTCTATAGTTGGGGGGTGAAAACACACACACTCTCCTCCCAAAATGCATGGAAAGGTAATTTAGGCTGCAAACTCATCCCCGTTATAGCCGTGGTCCTAATGAGATGTTCCCAGATTAATAATACAAATGCACACTAACAAGGAAAGCAATTGCAAAGCAATTTTGCAGGGAGCCGAACAAAGAGCAGGATAACAGCTCTGCCTAATAGGGGCTGTCTGCTGGTTTTAATTCCTTCTCCACTGCTCCCTCAGTGAGCAGAGAAGGAGCCCCCAGCACACCCTGGGTGCCAGGCACTCCTACCCCTCACCAAGGATGTGCCTTTGGCAAAGCCAGGGGGACATTTCCTAGTTGTTAAGGCCAGAAAGGTCCCTGGGCTCTCCTGCCCAGGGGCAGGGGACACTGGGGACAGGGGGGACAGTGGGGACAGTGGGGTGATGCCACATCTCTGGGCACTGCTGGCTTTCCTGGGATCCCTCATGAACCTGAGCAAAACCTCCAGCAAGAGACACCGAAACTCACCCTGCTGCTCTCCCCAGCAGGGACAGTGCACACAATTCATCATATTTTCACTTATTTCATCTGAAACTATTCCCAAGCAGCCTGGAAGGTGCTTTTACAAGGATCCTACCTACATCCCAAAGGCACCCTTGGTGTCTGTTTAACCCCATTATGTGCAGCTTCTGAAGAGTCTGATGTGATTAAACATGAGGAATATGGAGAGGGGGAGAGAGAGATGTCATTTTAAAGCATCATATTGAAAGGATCTTACCTAATTCCTTTGGTTTGAGCAATACTGTGGAAGGAGAGCCTGGATACTGCAGAGATCACCTGGAAACGAGAGAAAAAGATGCTGGTGTGCTTACTGAGGACACAGCAAGGTTTGGTGGGAGCGCAAGGACCCCCCACCTGGTGCTTGGACCTGAACCCCCACTGCAATGGAAGTGCTCCAGTCCCCCCCTCAGTGTCACAGTGTCACCACCAGGGCTGGGAGGACACTGCCACTGCAAATCCTGCTTTAGGTTCCACCTCTGAGCACAAAAGACATTTAACCCTCAGCTATAAAGATATTACTGAACAGCTTCAGTCGAGGAAACTCCATCCCCAGACTCATTTAATGAGCCCAGACCTGTCCTGACAGGTTTTATGCAGCACTAAGAAGCATTGAGAAAACCCTCTTACTTTGTGTTTTATTACAAAAGGATTACAACTCCTTTCGTGTCTCTCTTCACACAAAATGATCTTTTTGAGGCAAACTTGCCAAGACTGAACGGCTCTGACTTCTTGCAATTCAATAAAGATGCATCATCAGTTTGTCAGAGGTGAGTGCAGACCATCGCCCTTTTCTGGCAGAAAACAGCCAGGAGTGATTCAACACCAAAACATTCTCATCAGCATTGCAGTCAAAAGCAATAAAACCACCAGGTTTTTCAGCAAAACTCCCATTTTTGATGGAAGTCTTAATTGCTATGGGGAGTTTTCAATGAAGAGGAACAAAGAATGGGTTTGAATCCCTTGTGAAACCGTGTTTTACTCTTGTTCACATTCACCATTTCAAAGCTGGATTGAAAAAAACCAAAACTATTATTTTTGGACTGGTTTCCAATCCACTGGATGGGACATGGACAAAGGGCTTCTTGAGTGGTTCTTGCTCAAGGAGCCCCAGCTCCAGGTGTACAAACCCAACCCCATGGGCGCTGCTGCTGCCTGGAGCTGCCCTGCCCCCAACCCAGCCACAAGGGTCCTTTTGGTCCCTTAATTTGGGATTTTACTTTGGGACACTCCCCTGATTTGCTGAGCCACATCACCCACCCAGGAACCACGTGCCTGGATTTTCTCCTGGGATGAGCTCAGAGCCTCCTCTCCTTCACACATTATTTTATCCCAGGACATCAATGAGAGCCTCATCTCAGACCCTCCTCCTCCTCCACACTTTTGCAACCTTCATCCCTCTCATTTTTCATTTGCCATGAATTCCAGCCTCACTGTCACCTGCTAGTGCCCCACATGTGGAGCCAAACCCAGGGCAGCAACCAAAAAATGGCCACGGTTTGGTGTTTAGCAGGTGATTTCCACACGGAAAACAGGGAACAGAACATCCCTGAAAGGCTCCAGGGCTCATCATGGCACAAAACATCATGAGTGGTACCTGAAACACTGAGCCCAGACAGGGCACAGAGACTGGAGACTCCCCTGGCTCCCCCAGCCCTGCTCCAGGGNTGCCCCCAACCCAGCCACAAGGGTCCTTTTGGTCCCTTAATTTGGGATTTTACTTTGGGACACTCCCCTGATTTGCTGAGCCACATCACCCACCCAGGAACCACGTGCCTGGATTTTCTCCTGGGATGAGCTCAGAGCCTCCTCTCCTTCACACATTATTTTATCCCAGGACATCAACGAGAGCCTCATCTCAGACCCTCCTCCTCCTCCACACTTTTGCAACCTTCACCCCTCCCATCTTTCATTTGCTGTGAATTCCAGCCTCACTGTCGCCTGCTGGTGCCCCACACATGGAGCCAAACCCAGGGCAGCAACCAAAAAACAGCCACAGTCTGGTGTTTAGTGGGTGATTTCCACATGGAAAACAGGGAACAGAACATCCCTGAAAGGCTCCAGGGCTCATCATGGCACAAAACATCATGAGTGGTACCTGAAACACTGAGCCCAGACAGGGCACAGAGACTGGAGACTCCACTGGCACCCCCAGCCCTGCTCCAGGGGGCTTAAAATAATCCCAGGGAAGCCCTAGACTGACAGAATGAGTCTCTTCCGTGCTCTATTTTTAGCCTTCTGAAGTAAAAATCCAGTTTATGAATCAGACAGTTCTACCGCGGGGTTTGACTTCCAGGGAATTTTAAGAGAAAGGCTCCCTGTTCTCCTCACCAACAAGTTTCCCTTTGTTCTTTGCTGAACAGCCCCAAGCTCTGCACATCCTGGCTCATCAAAGCCGGGCCCTGGTGCCAGTGAGGATCCCAAACCCATGCTCAGGTGAGAAAGCAAAGCGACCCAGGGTAAGGGATCGGGCACAGAAAACCTCCTTGAAGCATCTCCAGAAGACTGAACAGTGACTGTCCCAGTATCAGGGAGTATTTTTCCCAACAACAACTCCTGCTAAGAGCAAGGCCAGAGTGCAAGA
>VWZT01012002.1:254615-266138 GCA_013397055.1 Pachycephala philippinensis
CCCAGATCCCAGCTCCTCCCAGATCCCATCTCCTCACAGGTCCCAACCCCTCACAGATCCCAGCCCCTCGCAGATCCCATCCCCTCATAGATCCCAGCCCCTCACAGATCCCAGCCCCTCACAGATCACAGCCCCTCACAGCCCCTCAGAGATCCCAGCTCCTCGCAGATCCCATCCCCTCATAGATGCCAGCCCCTCACAGATCCCAGCCCCTCACAGATCCCAGCCCCCAGCCAGGGAAGTGCTTAAGCACGCATTTAAGGATAAGTAATCCTCTCAATTTCAACAGGATTAAACAACATTCTTAAAAGTAAGTCAGCCCTTAAGTGTTTGCTAAACTGTGTCTCATCTTCCCCTGTAAAACAGCTTCGTATTTTCAGGCAAACCCAGGCCTAACTTGTGGCTCTTGTGTTCAGTCAGGCCAGGCGGGATCTGTTCCACACCCACATCACAGCACGAGGGTCCCGCACCTCAGCTGAGGCTTCTCCCTGCTTCTGGAATACCAGGACATACCAATACAACCAAAACAGATATTCCAACCTGGCCCTGAACACTTCCAGGGATGGGGCAGCCACAGCTTCTCTGGGCAGCCTGTGCCAGGGCCTCCCCACCCTCACAGGGAAGAATTTCTTCCCAATATCCCATCCATCCCTGCCCTCTGGCAGTTTAAAGCTATTCCCCCTTGTCCTGTCACTCCATCCCTTGCCAAAAGTCACCCTCCAAGTCATTTGAAGATGTTGCTTGGAAAACTGTTCTCTTATCTGTGCCTTTTTCTTCCAGGAGATGTAGGGCTGTGGGCTTTAACAACAGGGGCTTATGCAGATTATTGCTATTATTATTACTTCTTCACCCATTTCTCAATGCAATTTCCTCCCTGGAAACTGCATTCAGCAGACAAAATTACCATAAAAGCTATATATAACATCCCACTGACAATAAGATGGCAGGAATATAAATAGGAATAGAAAGGTACAAAATGCAGGTGATGCACAGACACTTTTTCCCACCAGCAAAGGGTTAGTGGGAATTTCTTGTGGTTTTGCCATGACAACTGAGGGATGCCCTTCACATTCCTGAAATTCCAGTGTGCCTTGTATTTATGGGCATGAGTTAAATCCAGCCACCCAGCTGATCATTTACTGACCAGAGAGATCATTGCTGCAAAACAACAGCACCACAAAGTCAGGCACGAGGGCCCTGCACGTGATTTCAGGTTTTAAAAGGCACCAAGTTCTGCACTTCATGGGAAAAAGAATGAAAATAAAAATAAAAATTTAAAAAAAAAAAAAAATCAAGACTCAAAGTGGGTTCCTCACACTCACTGGTTACTTTGAAAAAAAAATGGATGAGAAAAGAAGCGGGATTTTTTGAAAAGAATAAAAAAAAACCACAACAGCCACACCACTGTAGTAAGAAACTCACCACTTTTCTTCCTTATTACCAACACTTTCTTTTAGGAATTACGGATTTTAAAATAAACCAAAGCCAAACAGAAAATAAATTATTATGTTCACTGCTCTTCTACTTCCTCCGGCATTGTTTATGGCTGATGGTATCTCTGAGCATCTAGAAAACTCTAAAATAAACTTTCTTGTATTTGAAAAAACAAACTGACCCAGCTGGGCTGGAGAACACTTTGCACAGGAGGAACTTCCCAGCTCTGGGCACTCCAGGAGTGACCCTGAGAGCGAGAACGAGCTGAGGGCTCACAGCCAGCACTGAGCATTCCCAGAACAAACAGAGATTTGCTTCTAAGCAAACCAGGAGCTCTGCCCAACACTGATAACTCTGGGCAGAGACCTCTCTGTGCCACCTCTGCACATCCCCTGCCAGGGAGAGGAGGTTTCACAGCCTGGAATTACATGGAGTCATTTTCTGCTTTGCCCCTAAACTCCTGAAGGGCAAAACAAATCCTCAGGCCAAACATCCCCAGCCTCAGGCAGAAAGCTGACCCCAAAATCAGGGACAAACTGATGGTATCTCTGAGCAACCAGAAAAACTCTCAAATCAACTCTCTCAGGTTTGAAAAAACAAACTGAGCCCTCTGGGCTGGAGAACACTTGGCACGGGAGGAACCCAGAGATACCATTTCCGAGCTGGATAATGGCATCCCACAATAAAAACACTGATGGGAACAGTCCCGGGGACAAGAATGCTCAAAGGAAAGCAGTCCTGAGGGCAAGCAGGATTTGATCCAGCTGCCTCCAGCCTGAGGTGCTGGACAACTCTGTATTTTCTCCCACTGGTGCTCGTGGCTGGTCAGCTCCTGTTTGCTCTTCTCCCTGCACACCTGGGCACTTCCCTGCACCTCCCAGCCACCTGCAAACTCCCCTGGGCTGGGCACAACCTGGGATTGGCAAACCAAGGTCTCACCAGCAGCTTCCAGCCTCCTATCTCCTCTGTTTGCACATCCCTGCCCCATGGTTTGGACCTCAGCTGGACCAGCCCTGGAAAACCAGAAGAGCCCACAATGTGAGGGGAACACAAACCATGTGCTGCTTGCTCTGGATCCGGTATTTGTGCTCTTGCCTGGGGCACAAACCTGCAAGACCCTGAACTGCAAACACTAAACCAGCCCTTTTCCCTGGACACGGAGCAGCCAGGCCTGCATCCTGGGAATTGGATGGGGAATTCCTTAAATCAACATCTCCTGATACAACCTGGTACCTGAGAAGAGCAGCAGGGCTGGCTGGGCAGGAGAAAATCAGACACGGTGTGATGTTTTCCTGGTATGCCAAGGGTGGGCACAGCCCCATGAAGGGATCAAATCAGATGGATTTTCCTACACCCATCCTCTCAGCTGGACCACATCCACCCAGCTGCCTACTGAGGATGAGGCTATTCATAACTGGTTTGGACAACTCTTTTGAGCCTTTCCCAGTGCCTGCCTGGATGATTTCCCCTGTGGCTCCACTTTGCCTGCCCAGGGATGCCACGGCTTCTCCTCCCATTCCCACTCATGCCAGGCCTGGTGTTTGCTGGCATCCAGCTTCTGGAGAGGTGCCAGCTGAGCGGATTTGGGCTGATACATATTTGATAAGGACTTCAGATCAAAGCCAGGGAAGTTTTGCTGTGCTGGCGTGTCCAGGCTTCTGTCCCTGTATTTCACCACAAGGACCATGCAACAGATGGGGAAGTCTGGGCATGGTAAAACCTCTTCCCTCCTCCAACAAATACCAGCGGTCCTTGACTGCCACTTCCATTTACTTTACTGCTGGTCCCAGAGCTCTGGCAGCTCCTCCTCATCCCCAGCCCCACAGGGTGGTGAAGCCCATGAGCTGTGAACTGCTGCTTTAAGCTACAGCATGTGTTTGAATGGGCTTTTAAAAACGACATTAAGCCATCACTGTTTCGCATTAAACCCATGATCTGGCCACATTACGTGTTGGGGATGCAAATATTAAATCACTGGGCAAAGCCACTGCTGATTGCCAGTGGGAACAGGGCTTGTGTAGGATTTTAACAGGTTTATTTTGGGGCTCTTTGGGGCTGGCATCATGTCTGAAATCATGAAGCCTTTCAAGAGCAAGCAGTCACTGCAAAACCAGCACTGTTCCCTTACAAGGAGGAGAAAAGAACAATTCGGGTGGATTTATGGCTACTGCTAGAAAATCTCTGCACTCTGTCACACCACCGTAAGTTACCCAGATGCACACGCCTCATCTCCCATATTTAAGTCACCAATTTGTCTTTTCCCACCCCAGAAGAGCTGAGGAATAAAGGGAACGCTGTCACATGTCTTTAGGGTCCCTAAGCCCCGATGTCTGCGCGTCCAGAGGCGTCTGTGCTCCTCTGTCCCCACCCCACAGCAAACACCCCTGGCCAGGGGCAGGGCAGGGCAGGTCCCTCACTTTCCCACGACACAGAGAGGATCCAAAGGCAAGAAGAGAAGAGGCAAAGCAGCCCAACACGGAGAAGCACCGAGAGCCACAAACCAGCCCGGCCACAGCCCCGCTCCCCGCGCCTCCCACAGCTCCCAAACGCAGGAATTAATGCCCTGAAACTCCAGTGCCTGCTTTATGCTGCCGAGTTCCTCTAATACAACAGCAATAAAGAGTTATTCTGCTCCTTAATGGGCTCTCTCCGCCGCCACGGCTGCTGAGCCGCTGCCTCATTCGGGTTCTTTTATTATCTCAATGTGATAGCGGCGACTGGAGCGACGAGCTGGCTTTGATGGGACTTTAAAAGCCTCAGGGGGGGAGAAACCCAGCGGTTTCTCAAGTGAGCCAACACCAAAGCCAAGAGAGATGAGCTGGGAAAGAGCCTCCAGCTGAACACGGCGCAGAGATTCATGTGATGGCCCTGGAATAGTCAGAGCAGTGAGCTCAGCCCTTGGGGAGAGCTCAGCAGCACCCACGGGTGCTGGAAGTGTTCAGGGCACTGGGTGAGAGGATTGTGAGGGCCACACTCAGCAAAGCCATGAGTTTGGGGCGAGCTCAGCAGCCTGGCACGGACACCCTGGGCTCAGAGGATGTGCAGACAAAGCCAAGGCAAGGGCATGGCCTGGAAAAGACTCCGGGTGACGAGAAACAACTGTTTTCCTGTAAATAAAGGGGATTCCCAGGGTACATGGGCTGAGCCTGCTGCAAGCCCAACCCAGCTGCCTGTGAGCCTCCACGTGCTCCCCTCCTGCCTGGGGACAGACGGGGGCAAGGACAAGCCCACCCCACATGAGGTTTTGGAGAGATGCTGCCTCTGCAAACATCTCTGCCAGAGAGCAGAATTCAACAGGAGAGAGAGGGAAATTGCATCTTTATGCACCCAGCATGGGACTGAGCAGGAGACAGCTGGTGCTGTGGCAAAGCTGCTGGGTAAGAATGGGTGGCACCATGAGGAGGTGACAAGAAGGTCCCCAGGATCTGCTCCTGAACAGGACAAAAACCCCAAGTGCTCAGTTAGAGGTGCAGGGGTGAGTGGCTATCTCTTCCTCCTCCTCCTTCCTTCCCACATCTCCACTTTCCCTGGCTCAGCTTGGCCCTGTCACTTTGCCTAGAACCTGCCAACACCAGAAAATAAAGCAACTGTTCGGCACTGACACAAAAAGGAAGGAAAATCCAAAGCTTTGATATCCAAAAACCATTTCTGGGACAAGCTTTGGCAGCACCTCTGAAGGCCGATTTGGAAATGAGTCACCAGGCTGTGCCACCACGCTGGGGTTTAAGGTGACCCCAGCCCATCTCCCATTTCTGCATGACACAAAACAGCATTAATTAAATATTAAACGAAACTATTCCAGCAGGAACACATGGAACTGAAACCAGGGATCAGAGGGGTGTGGGATTGAACCTCCATGGCACTCCATGAAAGAAAGGAGAAAGCACCTTGGTCTTGTCAGAGATCCCTATGGGACATCCAGGGAGATCCAGCCCAGACTGAATTTAACAGAAGAATTCCGGGACAGAACCCCAGGTTTCTGAAGGTGCAGGAGAAGGATGCAATCTTTTGGACATGTTGATCTGGAGCTTTTAAATTTTACTCACATATTCCCAGCCCTGTGACTCCAAAGGCCTTCTGGAGAGCTGTCCTTGTATTTCTCACCGTCTACAAATACTTCCCCATTTCCTTCCAGAGCTCTGAGGTGCCACCACTGCCTGAGGGAGCTGTGTCACCTCCCCAGCTTTGCCCAGCACATTGATCCCTCATTTTTCACACAATCCCAGTGCACCCCAGCACAGGCTGGGAATTGCTGACCTGTGAAGCACAAGTCGGGCGAATTTTGCCTTTGCTCAGAGCAATAATGGAATATATTTGGGCAGAGGGAGCCAGTAGGGAGAAGAAACTAATAAGAGCTTTGCTTTTATTGCAGCTGGGATTTCAGCATCCTCCCAGCGGATTCCCAGAGACAAGGAGGATTCCCAGAAACGCCTGAGCACTGGAAGTCTGAGCTGAGGGCTGGCTGCTTCCCTCCAGACTCGAGATATTACAAAATTGCCTCTTAAGAAAAAATCCAGCGTGTAACTGGAGAGGGCTCGTTTGCATGGCTTTGTGATGGTTACAAAAGGAGCGTGTCCTTCGGGAAAGGAGGGTAATGAGGCTGGGGAACTGGGAACTGGGCTTTTTCCTGCAAATTAGAGGGAGGAAAACCACAAACAAACCAGCTCCAGCAGGAGCTTGGCTCAGGTGCCTGGAGCAGGTGAGCACAGAGTGAACTCCACACCCCAACACAGCCCCTCTGCTGTGTCCAGCTCCTTCCCTCTGCCCCTAATTAGCTGTTCCCTAATGAACCTGGAAGGATGCCGAGCTCTGAGCAGCAGAGGAGGGAGCTGGAGCGTGGGAAGGTGTGAAACACGTGGGAGGACGTGGGCGCTGACGGCTCCGACCTCGCACGAAGTGGCGGAGTCCCTGCTGAAAGCCACCAAGCTGTGCTGGGCACTTGGCCCGGAAAGAGGGGCAGGAAGGGAGGAAAAAGGCAAAAAAAATCCCTAAAACCACTAATTAACTTCAAATGCTGGTAAATTGGTTTACACAGGCGGTCTGCAAAGCCCTGAGCGTGGGACTGAGCTGCCACAAGGACACCTCGTGCCGAGGTGTGTGGGAAGGAAACAGCAGCAGGATCATTCCCATGGGATGGCAGCCACTTGGAGCAGAATTCATTATGCCTCTGTGTTTCCAGGTGGTCCAAATCCTGGCTGTGATGCTCTGGATGGATCTCTGCGGGCTTTGGAGAGCCTAGAAAAGGCTCAGAGCTCACCCCATGCTAAGCACGGGGGTTATAATTATCATATCTGTGCTTTCCATGGATGTAATGACCAGGAATGTTCAGGGGAAAGGGTCCTGCAGACAACTCCTGATGCCACAGCGCTGATGCAAAAGGACAGGATGGCCACACAACCCCAAAAGTAGCTCCAGTATTTGTCTAACACCACAGGGAACACCAGGACATGCTAAAACTTTGTCCAGAAATCAGCTGCTCCTGCTAAACATTTGAATTCAGTCAGATTTAATTAAGGTTCCTCCCCAAATTGTGGGTTACCTGCTGCACAACCTCATCCCCTCCTTGTGCTAAAGGGCTCCAGCTCCTTCTCTAACCGCAGCCCGTAACTCAGGGTGCCCAAAGATGAGCAAACCCCTCATCTTGTGACTCAAAAAGAGCCACCCAAACTTTTCCAGGGAAAATCTCCTGTCAGAGGCAGCAGCTCCGTGGGGATTATTTGCACCCAAAGTACAGAACTGCTCAGCACAGGCAGAGCACAGAAGAGGAGCAGCTCACGTTCATTCCTGGTGGGAGAAGCAGAGATGGGAGCGTGGCTCTGCTCACAGCTGTCACCTGGGCTGTCCCCAGACCTGAAATTCTGCACTGGACTGGCACGGGTCACCCAGAAAAGCTGTGACTGCCTCAGCCCTGGAATTGCTGAACGAGGCTTGGAGCAACCTGGGACAGTGGAAGGTATCCCATGGCAGGGGGTGGGACAAGATGGGCTTTAACGTCACTTCCAACCCATTTTGTGGTTTTATCACTCCATGAGCAGACTCTAAATTAAAAAGCCGCCACCTCAGCCAGCACACCCCATCCCAGCCCTTTCATCAGCTCTACCCTGAGGAATTCCAAGTGAATTCCACCCAAGGGGATGGCCAAGGGCTCCTTGCATGCTGCAAGGAGAGGCTCTCCCGCAAAAACACCCCCCTCCCTCCCCCAGTATTGATTGGATTTGTCGAAACAGATGGAAAAAACAGCTAGTCAGATGCAAAACACGGATATCCAAACCTGCTTCCAAGAAACTGGCTTTAATCTGTATTAAGTTTAATCCCTTTTGATCAAGGCCTGGGATGTAAGCAGAAAATATTACAGATTTCCACATACCTTTGGGTTCCCATTTCCGCTTGGCTCCAAGAGGGAGCTGGGAGCTCAGAGCAAAACATACGGAGCACCAAAAAAAAAAGAGGTTTACGAACATTTTGCGTGTGCAGGAGAAACTGGAAGCATCCATATGAAACCAATCCACTTGCACAAAGGGTAATTTACCTATTGGAGAGAGAGAGGGCTTAAAATTCTTCTCCTTGCCTGACTTCCTTCGTCGTTATCCCAGGTATTAAAGGAAAAAATGCAGCCGTGTATAAAAACAACACGAAGGAAAGTGTTTAAAAACCACTTTTTTTGCATTTTGCGGAGCCCCCAACTTCTGGCAGGGCCACAGCCTCCAGCACAGGTTTCTCCAGGGAAGTTTAAATCCCTTCCAGTCGCAGGCCAGGAGCAGCTCCAGAGCCCATCTGCAGATGGACAGAGCAAGGACAGGGATGTCCCTCCCTGCCACACCCAGGGGTTTGGTTTTGGAGCGTCACCATCCCACCGAATGAAAATCTCCCACTTCAAGGGAGGCACCTGCAGCTTAACACTTCAGAGACCTCCCTGCTCCAAGCCCTGAAGGCAGAGGAAGCTCTTCCATTGATTCCTCAGGCTTTGAGCCCTGGATGCATCCTGCAGATCTACTTAACTCCCCCCCGTCCTACCTGCAGAGCATCAGCTCTGCCCCAGGGAGCCTCATGGAAGCAAAGCCCCTCCTAAAGCCCTCCTGCAAGCAGCAGCTTAACCATCACAAGCCCTTTGAGACCAGCTGTGTTTTACAAATCAGGAGAAAAACTCGTTTAAGCTCAAAGAAATTCCTGTAATTCCAACATACACAAAAGAGGCAGGAAGCAAACAGGAGTTTTTCAAGTGCTCTGTAAAAGGCAGCTTTTCAAATTTGCCTGGGATTTGCTGCTTTGATTTGTTCAAAACCTGGAACTGCTGTGTTTGCAGGGATGGGAGACCTTGCCCACTGAAGTTTCTCTCCCTGCAGCTACACGGAGTCAGGGCTTGTAGCAGGAATCCCACTTGGCTCCACAGATGGAGGGGCTGCTCCACGCTTCCTGCACAAGCATGGATCCACCTGGATGAAACATCTTCACCTTCGCAGCTTCAAGTTTAAAAAAAAGGAGGGAAAAAGAAGAGAAGGAAGGTGCAAAAGAATTTGATGTGCTGGGAATTACAGCCCATGAGTCTGGGAACACACAGCCAGGAGAGGGCTGGGGCTCTCCACTGCCTGCACCCCCCTTCCCAAGCACCTCAAAACACAGAGTGACATTGAGCAGAAACACTCAGGAAGAAGAAAAGCAGGAAGAGAAGCACAGGAAAGCAGGATGAAGTTCATTTCCTTAGCCCTAATCCTCTCCCAGACTCCAGGGAGGAGAAGCACCTCGTAAACTTGTGGGGTTTATTATCACTACAAGCAAAATTCCCTCAAAGCCACCCGGGTCTGAGCTGCCCCCTTGCCCCAGATCAGCACTAAAATTTAATTCATATTTAACTCAGCCTGTTAAATATCCATTTTCCAGGCACTGGGGACACTTGGACACACGACCAAAGCCCATCACATCACCCGGGGCTGCTCCAGGACCCTCAAAACTGCTCTTCAAACTGAGACATCTCTTGGTGTTACCGAGCTCCAGCTTCATCCTGGGTCATTTGCAAGTGCAAGCTCCTGGTTTCAGAAGTAACTAAAAACCCTTGATAAGATCACCTCCAGCATCCTCCAGCAGTTCAGGTGTGGGGCACAAGGAAGCAAACTTCTCCTTTCTAAACCCAGGAAACTTTAGTTCAGATTATGACTTAAGCTCCCAGCCCTTCCTCCCAAGCTGGAAGAGGCTCCCAAATCCCACAAAGCCACGTTCAGACATGTAATCAATCAAGGAATCATTTACCCATTTCCCGAGCACGTCTGCAAGCGTCCCCCAAGTCTGCAAAATAACTGACATGAACTTCAACCCTCCAATATTGCCAATTTAGCTGCTGTTATTGCCCCCTTCCAAAGACTCTCCAAGGAAAGGAGGGAGTGATGCAGGCTGCCACTCATGGAGGCAGGCAGGAGAATATTCCCACTGCTCCCTCCTCCTGTCCAGAGGGGATGGAAGATTTCACATCAGAAACAAATGCCTAATTTATCCACGTTATTGAGAGACACATAAAGCCCTCACAAGGAATTCACTGCTCTTGAAATTAAAAAAAAACCATCCAAATGCTCTGGTTGAACCTTCAGCTGCTCCACGCCCGATGATAAGGAGAAATTCCTCCTGTATTTTCACCAGACTGTTTCTATCCATGAATTTTCCCTGTCTTGCACACCTAAAGCAGAGGCATGTGCCAAGATTCTGCTGCTGGCCTGACCCTTCCATCAGCGTTACCCAGTTGGACACCTCAGTCACTTCTCGTCAGTCTCAAAAGTGTCACCTCTGGGTTTCCTGGAAAACAACTGTGTTAAACTCCCAGTTCCTAGAAAAACAGGCAGCAGGAGCTAAACCAGGATATTCAGAAGACTGAGGGCAGGAAGGAGCAGTTCAGAGCAGACAGGGGAAATTCCCAGCTCTTGAGGCAAGGTCAGCTCATCTTTTTCTGCGAGTTTGCATCATTTTTGGGGAAAAAAACCCCTACAAATGTATAAATTCTTATTCTGTAAGAAAAGCTACTATCAGGGGCCAGTGTTGAGCATCAGAGCTCCTCATTTGGGTGTTTTATCCTTCCTCACTGCACAATTCCTGCCCAATTTTCCAAGAACTGTTTCAAAAGGAAGAGAACCCAGGAAAGGATGGCTCTGCCAGGCAAACAAACACCACCAAGAAATTTTCTCTTTGCAGTTATTCTGTGTTTGACACAAATGAAGCCTCTCAAGGCTGTGCAGCGCAGCAGCAGAGCCGAGACGTCCGTGTGCAGCAAGGATGCTGCTCCTCCTCTTCCCTGCCCTCCCTGAATGAGATAAAAGGATTGGGTTTTATTTTATTACAGATTCTGCTTCGCTGGTGAAATACCTTCCAGAAATAAATGTTATTTCAGAAATAAAAAAAGGGTTTTCCATCAATCATATCCCGAGTGCAGAAACAACTCTCACTTCCTCTCTGATTCAGTTCTCAAAATAGCAAGCCCTGAATTTCCCAAATCCATGATTAACTGGAAGCATCAAGAGGCTTCCAGACAAAACTCACTATCTGGAGCACTCTCCTACCCCTGAGCAGGCAAATTCCTGCTCTGGGCTTTCCAAAGAGGACGGCACATCGGGCAGGGACCTCTGAAACAGCCACATTTTTTCTGTTTATTAATCCTATGATACCAATTAATGCATTTCCACCTGCAGGAAGGCAGGAGCCTGGGGCAGAGGGAGCAGCAACCCACAAGGCATTTTTCCAGAGACGCTCAGAAACCACCTCCCTTCCTCTCATCCTGTACCAGTGGATAAATATACCCACAAAGTGCTTTGATTTGACTGAGGGTGTTAAATTTAGTCGCTGCTCTGCCTCTGCAGACAGCACATTTACTGCTTCGGGGGTGACTGAAACGTGCAGCACTCCCAGCACACTGCAAAGGGGCCCGGAAAAGCACTGAAAAGATCCAAATATTGGCTCCCCTGACAGGGTGTACACAGCTCACAAATGACAGGGTGGAAAGGGAAGCTGGATGGATTTCCACGGTCACTACTGAACAGAGGGCGAGACAAGATGATCTAAGGGTCCCTTCAGGCTTAACAAATCCATACAGCTGTAAAAAAAAAAAAAAAA
>VWZT01012002.1:266147-335822 GCA_013397055.1 Pachycephala philippinensis
AAAAAAAAAAAGGAAAAAATATCATAGATTAGATCTTGGCTGTCTCCAAGAAGAAGAAGGAGTCAGGCATGATGTTTTCAGTGAGTGATTTAAGGAATGTAAATAGCTTTGTCAAGGATGCTCAGGCAGATTCCCCAGCTGGATCCTCCAGTGGGAGCTCAGCTCTGCTCAGGACCTGCAGCGAGCCAGGATGGTTTAAAACAGAAGGGAAAGCAAAGTGGCAGCTGGAGAGCTCCATCCTCGCTGGGGAGGGGAGGGAAGCAGCACACAGAGGGTGTTTGCATCCCAAGGGAACACTGTCCCTACACCCCCCCGGGGCTGATCCCGCATCCCCCAGCCTGGTGTGCAGCGCCGGGAGCGTCACAGCAGCTCCTCAGCGGCTCCAAAAGTGTCACCAGCTGTTTATCTGCCGCTAAAAACGCGTTTAAAAATTAATAGGAACAGATTGAGCAAGTGTGGAACACGCAGCAAGCGGGAGCTTTGAGGAATTTCGACACACGACGCTCGCGTGGGGTGGGCTGGGGAGAGCCTGCCTTGGTACAGGAGAGGAAACGCCAAAAATACACTCACACATCATCACAGGGAGAAAGGGCAACGTGGCCTGAACCACCACGTGCTCCTTCTCCCAGCCCTTTAATCAGACTTTAGAGACAAAGAGCAGCTGGGCCGTGCACTGTGGTCAGCCTGGGGTTGCAGAGGGAGGGAAAAAAAAGGGATTTATCCATGTGTTAATGCAGGATCCCATCACCACGGCTCCCTGATGGCTTTAAGGGCTCAGGTTTGAACACAGGGTGTTGATAAAGGTCATCGAGATGGATGAGAGTCCTTGACAACGCCCTGTGCAGGAGGGAATGAGGGTCCCAGCAGGGAAAAACAGTAAAAAAGGAACAGGAATTACTGGTGCCAGCAGGACGGAGTTATCAATAAATATCAACACCCAAAACTGCATCCCAAAGGCCACCGATGCAACTCTGAGCATGAGATCAGAGGAATAACTGCTGTCACCTCAGCTATGAGCAGGTCAGGGGAAACTCCTCCCTGGAGCTCTTGTCCAGAACAAAGAGATTCTGTAATAAAACAGGTAAAACTGGTTTCTGTCCTATGGAGCTCCTGGAAGTGCCTGACAAGTATTTACTTGTGGGAAGGGAACAGGAAACTGGGATTTGTTCAGAGTTGGCCTTCTTGGAATTTTCTAACTGCCAGTAAGAGCACGTTAAAGTCTTATTGACTCCACAACCAGCACCACTGAGTTAGCACTGAACAGGGCATTTTATGTAGCACAAAATCCCCAAAAATCAGGGTGAGCCCCTGCTCAGGTGCCTCATGCAGGGCATGAAAATCCACACTCCAAATAACCACTTGTGCTTGATGGCAGCAATGTCTGGAATTCCCAGAGGAAAAGCTCAGCCTGGTGTAAAACTCAAAATTGAGGAGTGGGATGGAAAAAGGAGAAAGGGCTTTCTGCTCTGATCAATACTGAGGAGCATTTTAGCTTTGTCCAATGAAAAAAAGACAATGTTTCCTTTATATCCACAAACAAACAAAATATTTTCCAACGCTGGATTTTAAAAAAACCCCAAAAAAGTCCCTGAAAATTGAGTTTTAATGACTTTTTTCCCCATCTGCTATTAAGGCCGTTTTTTGTTCAAAACATCTTTCTTTCATGCCACATTTTGGCCAGATGTAGACGATGTGCTTGGACTGCAGAAAAGAGCGTTTGATAGCGTTACCATGAGATAACCAGCTCAGACCAAGCCTTGCAGAAGAAAAACCTTTTATTTCACATCAGGCCCTCAGCGCCGAGCTCCTCACCGGTATCATCTCATCAGCCCGCGGAGCAAACCAGTCCGCAGGGATGGATCTGAAAGGTTTGAATAATTCCCCATCAAAATCAACTCTACTCGGGTGAGACTTCCACCAAAGCATCAAGACAGTACGAGACAGGCTGTGAAAGAGGGAAAATATATTCCTGTCAAAATGACATCCCCCTCAGGAGTACAATCCCCACAAAAGCGTTTGCCTGCGCGCATTGTGTCGGATTTCAGATCCCGCACTCCTGAAACGCATTATGCTGGCTGCTTGAATAATTATGTTTGACTTATTTAACAATTTAACATTCACACGCTCGGCTTTACAGCTGGAGAAATAAAAGCCACGTGTTTGAGGGGCTAAAAAGGGAAAAAAAAATAATAAAAGGATGGTTTGACAATGTATGGATATTTATGCGGAAATTACGTCCGCGAAGAGAACGTTCAGCTGAGCAAACTCCCTCTCGCTTGCTGGCTGGGAATGGGATTTGGAGTGGTGGGACTGGGCATTGGATTTGGGGAATTGGGTGCAAACAGCAGGAGCAGCTGCCTGTGCTGGAGCTGCTCCAGCTCGGAATTCCGTGTTCCCACCACTCATCCAACCCCACTTCCAGCCACACCTCGAAGGAAAAACCCCAGGGGTGATATGTGTTGCCCTGTGAAGTGAACAGGGATCTGGGCTCTCCTTGGGGTGCTCACAGGCACCCTGAAAGTCACACAAAAGCCAAGTTTCCTCTCCCAGCAGCAGCGTCCTGGTGGTGCCTCTGGACAGGGAACAAATGGGCTCCAATGGGGAAAAAAAAAGACCCTCCCAAATGTCCAACAGCACCCACCAGTGAATTTGCCACCCCAGAACTTGCTAGGACCCCCTCCCATGTTTTATTCCTCTCCCACTGTATGCCCAGGGTGTGGAGCCTTTTCCTGAGCACACTGCCCCGTCCTGTGCCCCCAGATCCCACTGGGATCCAGCAGCAGCTCAGGGAGCCCAGGATACGAGAGGGGGGATGTGATGGGTCAAGAGAGAGAGAGAAAGACAGAGCTGTCATCACTGCAGCATCCAGGGAAAACCCAGGGGAACGTCCCTGCTGGTTATCACAGCAGGAATACCGAGGCAGCCCCCTGCTAACAACGGTCCCACTGATGTATTTTTCATCGAGTGCTTTGTTCAGCTGCAGACGTGGAGTCTGATCAGCAATAAATGTTTGCAGGGTAGGAGGTGGTGGCGCTGGTATCTGTAAAGCTCTGGGTAAGAGCTGGGGAGCCCTGCACCAAAATAATTCAGTGTTTATTAAGACCTCCATTAATCCAAGCTATTTATGTTGGAATGCCTCCATTAAAAAGCACTTGCTGCCTCTCACCCTTGTTCCTCACACCTAAACACCAGTGGGAGTGGGTTTGAGCCAGGGTTATCCCAGTTTGCCCCCAGTATGGGCAGTTTCTCATCCAGCCCTGGCACCAGCACGTGCTGTGCGTTGCATTCTGCTCCTATAAAATACGGGATCTCTTCATCTGCTCATCCCAGCCCCAGTCAGGGGTCACAGCTCCAGCAGAAAATGCCTCCATGGTGGATGAGCAAAGGATGGGACACGTCTAAAGCAATTAGACACACACGGAGCTGGAGATGTTTCCATGGATCTGCCGAGCGCACTCGGTGATGTCTTCACTCCCTCCTGGCCCTGCAGCTGCTTCCCCGCAGATCCCCGGGGATGTTCTGATGGGAATCTCCCTCATCAGGGGCTGTCTGCTGTGGGTGGGTGCAGATTGCACATTTGGGAGGGTCTCTTTTTCCCCAATGGAGCCCGTTTGTTCCCTGTGTACTGCCTGGGGGGTGATGGCACTGTCACCTCCCCTCCAGTGACTCCAGTAGAGATACTGGGACCAACCTCCCAGCTCCCCTGTCAAGCCAATCACTTCATGATATAAACGATCTAAATTAATTAAACATCCATCCCCTCTCTCGCTCCTGACAGCATTCCCAGCAGCTTTTGCACTGCCAAAGGCTCACAGGGCATGGGTAGGTCCCAGCTCTCCTCTGGATGCTTGTGAGAAGGGCTCTCAGGTGCCCTTGGTCCCTTCCCTGCCTTTGGTTTCCTCCAATCCACACAAGAACCTTTCCCTGCCCTTCCTAAGGAACCACAGCGCCTTTTCTGTGGGAGGAACGAAGGTGCCAAAACACAAACCCAGGAGCTGCCACATCACCCCACACCCTGGCAAAGGGTCCCAGCTGCTGTCACCCAGAGCAGCACAGGCTCTGCTGGGTTTCATCTCAAACAAACTCACATCCCACAGCTTGGGAGAGAATTTTAAACGAAATATTAGAAGAAAAAGCCTGGCCAGGCCCATCCATGGGTCCCACAAAGCAAGCTGGCATCCTACTGTGTCTTTCCAACATGAAATTTCCAAATGATCCCGGAGAGCCCAGTGCTGTTCACCAGCTCCGAGGGGGGATTCAGACCTGTGGAAATCCCCACCTCTCCTCTCTGGCTGCTGGCCCTACAGCACATCTGTGTTCCTGGGGTTTGCCCGGGGCCACATCTGTCCCTGGAGCCGCTCCGCGCTGCGCGGTGCCATCGGGCTGTAACTGACACCTCGCCGCAGGAAAAACTGCACAGAAATACGATTACAAATAAATAAATAAACCAGTGCAACCTGTTAAGTGAACAGCTGGGGTGCTCCACGCCTGTTGTCACCGGGATTTTAACTTCAGAGCGTTTCCCCACCCGGACACTGACGAGTCACCGGTGAATTTGCATTCGGGATGTAAATACGGAGCTCTCCACTGCTCCGTGTGCCATTCCCCTTCCCAAACCCCCTCTAAAGCTGCGTGACAGTCAGACAACAGAGTGGAAACGATAAGCTTTGATGGGGAAAAACTATGCAGAAAAAGGGCCAGAACTGTATTAAAGTATATTAAAAAGCCAGCACGGAAAGCAGTTCAAACAGCTCCCTGTAAAGCAGCTCAGCTCTCTGGGGCTCTGTTTAACAGACATCCTTTTATTAGAAAAAGTCGCTGAAGATGGCTGTTTAGCACTTCCAATAAAGGATAGGTGGATGGGGAAGGAGGGGGGGGTTTTTTCCATTAAGATTACAGAAGGGCCTGAGGCTGAAAGAAGGGGAAAACCTCCAGATCCAGGATTTTGTTTCTGCCCAGTTCATCAAGGCGCCCAGTGAGCACCAGGATCTGAACTGGTCACAGGCTGGGGGGGTTCTCTGACTTGGCGGGTCCACCAGTCAGCCAGGGGGCTTAGCTGAGACAAGGAATAGGCACTTGGATGATGGAAACGAAGAAGAAAATGCCAAAAAAATAAAGGGTGGTGAGAAGTGAGACTCTGCAGCCAGCCCAGCATCTCCTCTGCCCCACACACCCCTCTGACACAGCTGGACACAGCTGGCTGGCACATGGGATAAAGGACACGACATCTTTTTTCCCAGAAACCCCCAAACTGGAATGCAAGAGCCTGGCAGAAGCCTCCAGCTACACCATTTTGCAGAAAAATCTCTTTTATGAGCTCCACAGCCAGTGGAGGGCAGGAATTGCAGCAAGCAAGGAGGGAACACCTTCCCTGGGAGAGCCAGGCAGAGCAGGGGGGCTCCAGTGCTCGCAGCAACTTCATCACCCAAGAGCTGCCAGTAAAAATCCTTCCCTGCTCCTTCCTGCTAAACCTTGGGTCTGCTCCAATTTTCTCACTGTGGCATGTTATTAATGCTCATTATCATCAAGATCTCGGTGTGCAAGCGAGATGGGGTTTGTTTTCCACCCAGGCACGGCCCCTTCCCACATCTCAAATCCCAGCACAGCAAAGAGAGGGGACAAATGCCTGGAAAGCAGTGAGAAAAATCTCTAAAGGATTATGGAAATAATCTCGGAAAGACCATGGGATGTCCAGGCCCTGAGTAAGGCAACACCAACCTCCACCCCAGTTTTTCATTAGAACATAAAAAAAATGATGCAAAATTGCCTTTGATGTCAAAGAAAGATGACCAGAGAGGCCATCTGGTTTTAGCCAGCTGATGTTTTCTCCACACAGCCCTGTCTCCAGGGCAGACCTCAGATTTGTTGCATTATCTAATCTCAAATATGGCATAAAGAGGCTGGAGGTTTTCATACCAATCCCACTGCCCGGCTTTTCCCACTTTGAGCATGAAGAGGAGTCGAGACACGTAAAAAATAGCACTGTTAAAAATAACATTAAAAATGCTCCTATTTGGGCCCTCAGGCCTTCAGAGAAAGATGTTTCATTACCCAAGTCTAAGAAATTAATTATGCTTTAATCATTTTTGAACTACAAAAGGCAAGTCTTTCTGGCTTGCTCTGCTCTTGAAGGGAAACCCTGAGCCATGCTCCGCTCCTCCTTGTTCATCTCATCCAGGATCCAGCCCAGGGCTCACTGGAGCATCAGGGATCACCCCCTGGACCAGGCCCCCCAGCTCTGCACCCCCCCATGTCCCACACACATTTATAAAGAGACCATCATGCAGATACAGCCCAAAGCATCTCCTCTCCCCCTCCAAAACAGGCGAGATCCTCGCTTCAGCCAAAAAAATCAACTTATCATCAGTTTTAAGGGGCTCAGACAAGTTCGGCATCACATCAACGAGTTCAGCATCACATCAACAAGCTGCACCCCCTTCCTTTGGCTCCCCCAGGCATCAGTGGGAGCCCACCCAGGCCTTGGGATGGGTTTGAGAGCCGCCCTCGCTCCGGCCGGTGCCGAATCCGCTCGCTTGGCACTCCAGTCTGGTTTCCATAGAAACAGGTGGATAGCACACAGGAGCTAAATCTTATTTACTGAGTTAAAGAAAAGGGCTGCACGAGCTGCAATTTAGTCCTAGGGGTAAATACGGCGTTATGAGAAACACAAAGATTTCACGGTGGCAGAGAAGGTGGCTTTTCACTGCTGGTTTTTGCTTTAACATCAATTATTATAATAAGAGTAAGATAAATCAATGCACGCCCCCCTTTAAAAAGTTCTACTGTCCTAATTTCCTAATAGATATTTACACATAATTTTTAAATTAAATGCTGGTAGGTTTGGGAAGATTGTTTCCTCTTCCTCAGTCAGAAATAATGCCACTAACAAATGAGGAAATCCACACTTAGTAACAGGTTCTACCTTGGCCAGAACCAAGTATCACGACCTCAAGTCCAACAAGATGCTCTCAAACTGCAAGCTCTCACTTCTTTCCCAACAGATATATTTACACCAGACCAGAACTGATGTAACAAACCACTTATGAACAACTGAAGGAAAACATTTAATTTCAGGTTTGTAAAACATTTAATTTCGGGTGCAGAGCAGGGAGAGTGTTCCTTGTGTGTCCCCCAAAAACACACACTCCAAATCTGTCAGTGCTTTGAATATTAAGATTTATAGGTTGGAGCTATCCCTCAAATCACTCTGCCTTGCCCTGCACAACGGCAGGGTTGGAATATGTATTATTTGGGATGAATAATACATGATGGTACCATAAATCCAGTCCCAGCTGAGCACGTGCTCTCCAGCAAGGAGCCAGGAAGGTTTCTGGGACCACACCGAGCTGGCTGCAGGGAGCGTTTATCTCTTTGCTAATGAAGGGACTTGCTGCTCCAGCCTGGAAAAAGGCACTGGAAAATCCTAATTAATGAATGGAATTCAAACCCCACACACGTCACTCTCCGTGACAGCCCCAATCTCTTCCCACCAGAGACCCTGGGGCTCGCTCCAGCCCTGGCTGCTGGCAGCCAGGGTCAGTTTAAAATAAATGAAGCACTGGCAAACATTTCCTAACTGGGGGGGACAGGAAAGTGAAGGAGAGGTCATTGAATAAAGGGGACCTGCAAAATTTGGGGAAGGATGGAGTTTAATCCCCTTTAAGTGGGCTCAGCCATCCTGCAAAAGGCACTGGTTTTGGAGGACAGTGGAGGCTGCTCCCAGTGCAGTCCCATCCCCAGGATGTGCCACATTTTCCATGTCACATCATCCATCTCATCACCACCAGGCCAGGAATCAGAGCAGCCCCTCTCAGCCCAGCATTTCCCTGAGCTGGACATTCCAAACAGTTCTTTTGAAAATGACCATGGAAGTGGCTTTTTGAGGCAGCCTGACAGCAGCAGCTGATGTTTTCTCATTAGCTGAGCTGGGATGACATTGCTCATGGCTCTGCCAGGGTAATAAAGGAACCAGCCAGCAAACAAAGCAAAAATCAATATGGATGAGTGTAATATTTTTCATAATGTCTTTATTGTGCACAGCCTTCCTCGTGCAGCTATTCATAGCCACACTTTCTCCTCTTTTTTTCCCAGGGAATGAAGTGATGGGAAATGTTCTTATTCCACACCAGAAAATCCAACGCTGATTTCATCACCCCTTAAAGAGTTTATAAATTAAACCCAGATATGAGCAGACTAAATCAAATACCCATCCTAACTGGTGGAGCTGATTTCTCAGACACATCCTGAAGCCCCAGGTCCTGCTGGTGACACTGGGGACATCCACATGGCACCGTGTCCCCCCTGGGCTGGGAGCAGGAAACGGGCTGAGCCCCTGGATGCTCGTGGAATGAGCAGAGGAAGAGAAACTACACTCAAACAGGAAACTTTGCAAGCAAACACAGCAGAACCACATCCTTTCCAAAGGCATCCTCTCCACGGCAGCCGTGACCCCAAACGACCGGGGCCGAAGGGAGGGGGGGAATTGTGAGCTCTGGGTGTGAAGGCTCCAGGCTGCGAGCACAAGGGAATCGCCCCAGAAACGGGGACCTCCAACGAGCATCATCCTGCCCCAAAAGAGCTGCCATGAAGAGAAAAACTTCCAGGCTTCCAACTCCCACCAGAGGCTCTGATGCACCAGCCAGTGCCTCCCCACAGCCTGGTTCTGCTGCCACACAGGGAGCTGGAGCCCTGGGTTTGGGGCTGGGCACCTTCCCTGCAGCTCTGCCCTGCCCTGGTTGGCACCAGCAGCGGGGCCGCTCCAGTTTTCATTCGCAGGTGCTGCAGGATAAGCATGGAAACACCACAATTCCCACCACAAAAGCACTGGGCAGTGAAGCCACGGCCAGAGCAATGTCCCCATCCCTGCCAGGGACTGCCAGCATGCCAAGCAGGATCAAAGTCTCGTGATATTGATGCCTTGGGTTTTAACTTTTGTATTTTTCAAATCCTGCACTGCCTGGTGTGTAACTCTGAAGTTTCTTGTAGCCTGTGAGCTGCTGTTCTCTCGTGCTGGTTAGACACAACAAACCTCTCCAGGCCTGCTCTCCAAGGACACCCAGCCCATCCTAGGCCCAAAATGTGTAACCCAGCATCTTGAGAAGAGGGGTAAGCTTGGGGAAATTACACCATTAACTGAAGTTTTAATTGGAGAATTAACCCTGATATGCAAATGACCCAAACTTATAAAAGTATAAAGAACTCATGACTTGGGGTCCACCTTGGCAGTAGCCTCTGGCCTGCCCAGGCTGTACCTTTGAAGGTCCTTCAAATAAATACCTGCCTTTATTCCCTTATTCCTGTCTAGCCTGTTTCTTAGGTGGCCACCTCAGGCATCAATATCAATTAGGTACAGCAAAAGTGACCTTAATTACCCACACTGGGCAAACACCCTCCAAGCCTGGAGCCAGCTGTGCTTCCAGGCTTGGTGTGTAGAAAACCTCTTGGACACGAAGGTGAAGCCACTGGCAGACGGCAAAAGCTTTGATGCAAAAGCTTTTTTCTGATGCCAAGTTACCTGCCAGGCTCAAAAAGTCACTGCCACCCTCTTGTGTCCCCTGTGTCACCTCCTGATAGCCCCACTCCGACTGCTCTGACTGTGAAGAGCAAAGCTTTCACAAAGTCCTTCAATCCATGAGCCTAATCCCACCATCGAAAGGCACCTGGACACTTCCGAGCACCTGGCTGGATGCAGAAAGGGCTCTTTATATTTTAAAATATCCAGTTCTGCTGCTGCAAGGCTGAGCTGGCCTGCAAAATAACCCAGAGGCTGCAGCCCCCAGCCCTGCTCACAGCCAGCACCAGGAACCAGACACACACTTTGCTGCTGCCATTTGACTTTAATTGGTCCCAATAATGGCCCAGCTGATTGTCTCCAAAGCATCCAGGCAGCAAAATCAGGGCTTTTTTCCAAGCAACTGGTTGGTTTCGATACCTGCACCGAGGTTTTTGAGTTTAATAAAGGAGAAAAGGAAAAGAAATGATCCCTCTGTGGCTTTGCTGTTGGTGAGTAAGCAAAAACCATTGATTAAAAATGAGCAATGAGAAGAGGAAGCGCCTCTGTGCTCCATAAACAGCTCGGGACACAATGGTTTATACTGTACATAAATCTAACACAGGGAAATAAATAAGCTCTCCTTGGACACTGGCCTAAGCCAAGGGATGGCAGGATGGAGGCGGCGGGAAGGGAAGGGACCCTCTGAACTAAACGTGGATGACAAGATATCAACGAGAAGGATGGAAAAGATTTTACCTGGCTCAGAACGAGTCAGGCTCCACTGGAGATTCCCAGCCTGGCACCAGCGAGACACTGGCAGCTCTGAGAAATTCCTCCCTGTGAGGGTGTGAGGCCCTGGCACAGGGTGCCCAGAGAAGCTGTGGCTGCCCCTGGATCCCTGGGAGTGTCCAAGGCCAGGTTGGACAGAGCTTGGAGCACTCTGGGGTGGTGGAAGGTGTGCAGGAGAGGCTGGAACTGGATGAGCTTTAAGATCCCCTCCAACCCAAATTATTCCATGACCCTCTATTCCATTATTTCCATTACAAACTATTCTACCCTGCTCAGCCCTGCACACCTTTAGCACTGATATTCCCACCAATCCTTACAGCCATTAACAAATCCCCACGAAACCCCTTCAAACAATGCCATTTTCCAAATGGAAAACCCAAGATCCAAAGCCACCTGAGCAATGTGACCAAGAGGAAAAGCAGCAGGATGATGCCTGAGCTGTGCTCTGCACGTGTCGTGCTGCAAGCCCCGGAGCAGGGAGGAAGCCAAGCCGTGCCTGGAGCAGCCAAGAAAAACGGAGCTGTATTTACATCCAAAGCACTGAACAGCAGGTATAAAAGCAGAGATCCAATCCAGCTCTGTGCAAAGGGGAAATGGGGGTTATCCATGGCCATATTTTTAAGGAATATTCGGTATATTCCGTGCTGTGGGCTTCGCAGTGAGTGGTCCATGGCTTCAGAGCAGGCAGCAGGCAGCTCTGTGCATACAGGCCAGGCAAAAAGGGAAATAAAGTTGAAGATGGCACACAGCCTGTTAAAGATATTTTCTCCTGCGCCCTCATCCACAGGGAAAACACAAGTGTGTTCATTTACAGCATCATCAGGTCTGTGGGGGAAGCAAGTCACAGAGGTTGGGCAGCATTTGCTTTTGGCAATTGAACCTTCACCATCACCCCAAACCCCTGAGGCCAGCACCAGGGCCAGGATCCCAGGGGTGTTATTGCTGGAGAAGGCAGGATAAATCTCCAAGGGAAAGTGGTGATGAAAAGCGTTTTAACTCCTTGGAAATGCGGAAAAAAATAAGAGTTGAGGATACGGAGCACAAGCGAGCTCCCTCCCTCGCCTTCCCCAGCAGAATGTGCACAAACACATCCTGTGGCCGGGGCTTTTCATCGGCTGCCAGGGAGATAAAGGGAATTCCTGCTGGCTGGGGCGGGAGCAGCGCCCGGTGCGAGGCAGCGCCGGCACCAGGACAGCACCAGGACAGCAGAAAAAGGGCCACAGGAGCCGCTCTGCACAGCCACGGCTGCTGCCACCAGCCCTGGGGACAGCCTCAAACCATCGCTCCTTAAATGGGCCATGGGAAAAGCCACGGAGACCTGGGCCCTGCCTGGAATTGCTGTGCCAATGATGGAAGGAAAATACAGACAGGAGCCAGGGCTGAAGGCAGGGGATCCATCCGGGGACACGGCAGTGACAGGGAAGGACAGCACGAGCTGGAGCTGGTGGCTCCCTGGTGTGGATACTCCAACTTTGGGAATGGATCCATTGGGACCAAGTCCCCATGCAAGAAACAGAAACCACAAAATTCCCCATGGATTGAGGACTGGGTAGGTTTGGGAAGGGTCTGGCAGCGCCCAGGCTCTGGTCCTGCACCAGCACCGACCCCTGAGGGCTCATCCCAAGGAAAGCACCACCCCACAGAGCTCCCTGCACGGCCTGGCTGCTCAGCTCCAGCACAAGGAACAGCTGGAAGCTTACGGGATTTTTGTCTGGAAACAGCATTTGACAGAGACAGGCCTGGGGGGAGTGAAGGGCCACAAGGAGAGGACAAAGCAGATGGACAGGGAGGACAGAAGGGATGGGAAAAAGCTGGAGACTCGGGGTGTTTAAGCATAGAAAGGTTCTCTCCAGGATTTACCCCAAAGTAGCTAATCTGCACTAACAGGAGTAAAACAAAGAGCGATGTCACCAGCTCCATCTGCTTCAAATTTGCTCTAAGCTTTCAATCTCCCTAATTAAAATCGAAAAGGAAAAAAAGAGAGATAAAAAAACCCACCAACATTTGCTAAACGAACCCAAGGCGAAGCAAACATCCCCAGACATACACAAAATGCCCTTTCTTTCCAACCAGCTCAAAATACTGGCACTGGGAAGCTCTGAGAAGTTATAAAGGTTATAAAAACCATCCCAGGGGTGGGATGGCACAGGAAGGGGCACGGTGCCAACCTGCTGGGTTGGGAGGTGACCGCCCAGCCCTGGGTGCCACAGCAGAGATCAGGCCCAGCACAGCCCCAGCTGAATTGGGGGCTGATGCTCTCTGCTGCTGCTCCTGCTGCCTTTTAATGGCTCTGCAAATGGAAAAACCGATGAGGGTGACATCACACCACGCTGTCACCTCCTGGGAGGTTTGCTGTCAGGTCAGAAATATTTTTTTCCAGTGAACTCTTGAGCAGAAACGAGACTCACTCACAGTCAGGTCATTTTCTGTCACAGCTCTGCAGCCAGGGCTGTCAGCTCCTCCAGGAAAAGCTTTGGGGGTTATGGGATTCCCCCAGGAATACCCATGGGAGGAGAATCAGCCCAGCAGGACCTGGCAGAGGCCCAGTGAGGAGCCACCACGGTGTTTGCCCACAGAGTTTTCTCCAATTTCACAGCAGGTCGAACTAATCCAGGGAAACTCCAGCTCAAAGGTGGATTTCCTCCTTTCCCAGCCTCCCTCCAGCCCTCCTGCCCATCAGCTGCACCCCGAGAGTGCTGCCCCGCATCAGCTGCTCACACCCTGTGAACCTTCCCAGTGCTGAGACTGCAAATCCAAACAACCCCAAATTTCCCAAAGCATCAGTGGCTCCACAGCCTGAGGCAAGGCCTCGTAAGGTTCTGCTAGCTCAGAAGTGCTGAAACACCAATATTCTCCAAAAAACTCAGTGTGGGGCTTGTTTCCTTAAATCACAACCAATTCCAGGCCCTCATCATCCTAAAAACTTAGACCTATACAATTCTTTTAATTGATTTATTAAGGATACAACTGTATTTCAGCAGCTGGTTCTTCTCCCCAGACGAAAGCCCCTTTCCCAAGTTTATCCCACACAAACCCCTGGGCATCAGCAATATTGGGATAAGAGGGCTGCTGCTTGGCTGCTTTAATATCCCAACTCCCATAGCTCCTTGGGATCTGATTTATAACTATAGCAGAAAACCTTACTGGAATCAAAACTAATTTATAGACTCAGGAGGGGAAAAAAAAATTGACATTTTCTAGA
The DNA here is from genome assembly GCA_013397055.1 of Pachycephala philippinensis. Taxonomy (NCBI): domain Eukaryota; kingdom Metazoa; phylum Chordata; class Aves; order Passeriformes; genus Pachycephala; species Pachycephala philippinensis. The sequence goes on from VWZT01012002.1 coordinate 279,632, forward strand.
TCACACACCGTCGCTGTAAATCAATTTCCATTCTGTGCCCCTGGTGCAAGCTGCTTCCAGCCTGGGCGAATAAATGCCAGGAGTAATGAGTTTGGAAACAACCAGTAACAAAGAAATGACAGTCACTGAAAAATCCTTCTCCTGCCAGGAAACCCCAAGTGCAGATTAAAGCAATTACCAAAACCCGAGTGACGAGGCAGAGGAGAGCAGCAATTTGAACAAGGAGCTGATTTTCTGTCTTTTTTTTTGTTTATTTTATCTTCCTCCTCCAAACAAAGCCACGGAAGATGCTCAGTCCTCTCCTCCTCAGCAGCTGCTCCACAGGAGCTCATCACTGTTGGAGGGGGATGAACTGAGCAGCAATTTCGGATGTGGGTAATGAGTGTCCGAGTGATTTCAGGCAGGGAAAGCTCCTGGAAAGCAGGAGGAGGCAGGGAGAGGGTTGAGCAGGGAAGGGTTGGACATGGAAAGGAACAGCAGCTGCAAACCACCCCTAAGGCAGCCATCACCCCCAAACACATCATGGGGTCAATCAGCAAACTGCAATTTCCTGCAGGATAACTCTTCCCTCTGCTCGTTTCTGCCCTGTATTGCTGCAGTTTGAAGATTCCCCTCATCAGGGGCACCTCATCTCCCTCAAGGTTTGTGCTTTGCAGGTGGCAAATGCCATTTGACAGCCAAATCCAGCTGGAGGAACACCACAGTGGCGATGCCTTAGATTTTAACTTTTATATTTTTCAAATCCTGTGTTCACAGTGTGTAACTCTGCAGTGTCCTGCAGCCTGGGAGCTGCTGCTCTCTCATGCTGAGACAGACAGAACAAAGTCTCTCCAGACCTGCTCTCCAAGGACACCCAGCCCATCCTAGGCCCAAAAATATAAACCAAAAGTCTCTAAAAAGGGGGGCAAGCTGAGGAGAAATTCCATCATTAGCTAAAGTTTAATTGGTGAAATTGGGTTGAGATGCAAATGGAGCAAAGCTCTAAAAGTGTGAAGAACTCGTGACTCGGGGTCCATCTTGGGTGCAGCCTTTGGCCTGCCCAGGGTGTGCCTCTGAAGGCCTTTCAAATAAATATCCACCTTTATTCCCTTCCTCCTGTCCAGTCTCTGTTTTTAAGTTAACCTCTCAAGGCATCAGTGGGATGCTGAATGCACCACACCCACCTCCTCACACACAACACTGGAAATGTCACAAAGAATCTCCTTTTTCAACACATTAGGCCCAAAACTGGTGGATGAATGGTGGATAAGGAGTTTTGTAGTGCTCTGTATCAACTCGAGATGAGAAACACAACTTGCAAACCTCACCCAAAAACCTGAAAATCATCCAACCAAGTGTGACCTCCTGTGTGCCACCCTGCAGAAGGCCTGGCTGTCACCAAGAAGATGCTTTCAATGCCATCTGCTCTTCTTTGGAAGCCTCAGCTCCATGGGCAGAGACAAAAACTCTTTGTTTATCAGACCTGAGGGAGTTCACGGGTTCCTCGAGGCACCTCCTGGTGCTTGGGTTGCTCTGCTCTCAAGCAGGAGCAGCCCCTGCCTCTCCAATCCCTCGCAGAGATCTCCACTCACACAGAGCTCTGGGATGCTCGAGGATGAAAAGTGAGGGATGTGAAATCATCCACTTCTATTATCACCAAAGATCAAAAGCCAAACACAAAGTCTGGCTGACAGCAGTCAGCTCAGGAACCACCAGACATTGTTTCACTCAAAGAAAACACTGAGATAATAACTGAATAAACTCACAAGAAGGTGAAATTAGGGATGAAAGTGCGAGATCTCACACACATCCCCTCAGCCCACAGCTCCAGAGACACACGTGGGCATCAAACACCTCCTCCTCCCTGCAGAGCAGGACACGGCCACTTCCAGAGGCACACATCCCATGTGGCATTTGGGGTTATTTCTGTCAGCTTTGCAAAGGAGCTGGCAGCTGCAGCCGTGAGGCTCGGCAGCCAAGGATCCCCACAGCCCCTGATAAGGAGCGATGCTCTGACCACTGGAATCACTTGATGTATGGCACTAATTTGAATTTCTGTATCAGAAATGCAAATTCAGCCCCGGGGCCATTCTCCTGGATGTGGCTCCTGGCACACACGTGCTCCAGAGGTGAGTTCTACGGAAAATAAGAGCGAAACTAATTACTGGTCCCAGTGCACTGAAGCTTTTGTTACAGTTCAGAAGGAAAAGGAACAAAAGACTGGTATGAAAAACCACCAGGGTGACTCATATTTGTCTTCCTTTAAGAAAAGCCTGGCTAAGACAGATCTCCTGCATTCAGGGGAGTGAAAGGCAGTGCCAGGTCCCATCTGTCCTTGTCTGGCACGGACACGCTATGTCCACGGAGCGGGGGATGCTGGGTGGGAGGAGGTGGGTGCCAGGGCAGGGCTCTCCAAACCACCCACCAAATCTTCACACCACAGATCTCCCAACCTGCCTGGGCTGGGTGCCCTGGGCTTTACAAAATACTGATGTGTAAAGAATGAAGGGAATTTATGGGAATGAGCCAGGTTTTCTAAAAGAAGGTGGGGAGTTATCACCAGCCCTGCTCCCTGCTCTCTGCTCCAGCACACCCAGACCTGATGACTCCACGCTCTGAAAATCAACTTTTTTTTTTAACGACAGAAGAAGGGTAAAACACCTGGAGCTGATGTAAAACCCTGGAGAGCCTCCCAGCAGAGAAAGCAAGCAGAGCAGAGCGCGAGCATCACCTCAGGGTGCAGAGAAACACCAGCGTGCTGTGTTTTCCCAGAGGATCACAGAATCACAGAATCACCAGGCTGGAAGAGACCTTCAAGATCACCGAGTCCAACCCAAACTTCCAAACATCCAAACTTCTTTTAAACACATCCAGGGATGGTGACTCCACCACCTCCCTGGGCAGACAATTCCAGAACTTTAGGATGAACTGCATCCCTGGCTCTGAACCCACCAGCTCCATTGATGCCTTAGGTTTTAGCTTCTATATTTTTCAAATGCTGCATTCCCAGTGTGTAACTCTGCAGTGTCCTGCAGCCTGGGAGCTGCTGCTCTCTCATGCTGAGACAGACAGAACAAAGCCTCTCCAGGCTGCTCTCCAAGGACACCCAGCCCGGCCTAGGCCCAAAATGTGTAACCCAGCATCTTGAGAAGGGGGGCAAGCTGAGGGGAAATTCCATCATTAGCTAAAGTTGAATTGGTGAAATTGGGTTGAGATGCAAATGGACCAAAGCTCTAAAAGTGTGAAGAACTCGTGACTCGGGGTCCATCTTGGGTGCAGCCTTTGGCCTGCCCAGGGTGTGCCTCTGAAGGCCTTTCAAATAAATATCCACCTTTATTCCCTTACTCCTGTCTAGTCTCTGTTTCTAGGTTGGCCTCTTTGGGCATCATCGTCATCTCCCACTCTGGGTGATGGGGATGGAGCACCCTGAGCTTGCCCTCCCCACTGAGCCCCTCCTGGAAAAGCAGCTCCAGCATCCAAAGTCACAGCTGTGGAAACAAAGCTGAGCTGCAAGAAAAGAATAAAGTTTGCAGCTAAAAACTCAGCAGGGGTGATTCAGCTCCCCTGCTACAGAGATGTCCCTGTTTGCCAAGAGTTTCAGCTTGGCTTCAAAAGGACCAACAGCCAAAGGCACCAGAGGGATGTAACCTTCCATCACAGCCCTGGCACGGAGTGGCAGTAATATTTGGGAGTGGCAGCAATATTTGGGAGTGGCAGCAATATTTGGGTGTCCTGCTCCCAGCGGGGCCGAGAGAGAATGGAAACTCCATATGGCTGCTGTACAAATCCAGCAGCTTTATACCTTCAGCTGGCTGCAAGGGGAAACAGGAGAACAATGATACCCGTTCCTGACACCGTTTTTGTTCAGGAAAAAGCCTTTGCCAGCCCTGGAGGGAGGGAGCAGATGGCCCCGAGCCCAGGGCAGGCACCCGCACACCCCCGGCCACGCGGCCGCCGCACAACAACAGCCCTGGCTTTGGCACAGCCAGCTCAGCACGGGTTTAAAGCTCCTGAAACCTTGCTCCTGGCACCAGTGGGGAGACCTTCACCACAGCCCCAGGGCCAGGCAGGAATCAGGGATCTGCACTGCTCCAGAGCCTTTCCATCCTGGTTGATTCTGTGATTCTGTGAGTGGCACTGAGGGAGCTCCAGCAGCGCTGGCAGCACGATGTGACCTCAGCTCCTGCAGTTTAACTGGTCCCCAGCTTGGGCAGGAACATTCCTGTGGCAGGAGGAGAGGCAGCAGCAAGGCAGCATCTCTACAAACCCCAAACACACGGATGAGGGGTGTTTGGTACCCAGTTCCATTGCCCAGGCTGTGGATGGATGGATGGATGGATGGATGGATGGATGGATGGATGGATGGATGGATGGATGGATGGATGGATGGATGGATGGATGGATGGATGGATGGATGGATGGATGGATGGATGGACAGACAGGCTCCTGGAAGTGCATTTATTCCCAGAAAAACCCATTCAGAGCCCATCTGTGGAGCAGCACAGGGTAAAAAAAAACACTGTGCAAAAGGGAAAGGAAGTGGAAAGGGAAAGGAAAAGGGCTTTCACTCTTGTGAACAAAACAAAAGCCACAAATGATTCAAAACAAGCCACAGAATCCAGTCTGCGACCAGAGCCAGGGTTCTGTGACAGAAGCAGCTTGAGCTGGGCTCTGCAAACACCCTGGAGTGTTACTGTGGTTTCCTCATGGGATCAAACTCCAGCCTCTTCCCTCCTGCCTGAGCCCCCAGGGGCTGGAGGAGCAGAGATCTGCCCTCTGACTTGCATTACCACCTTCTCTCAAGTCTAAATGCTGATAAAACATTTGTATTTATTTTTTATGGGTTTTTTTTGTTTGGTTTTTTTTGTTTGTTTTTTTGTTTTTTTTTTTATTATTAGAAGCCACTGCACCCAACACTTGCTTGTTTGACTGAAGGAGAAACCCATTCTGTGCAAAGCCTGGCAGAAGTGCAAGGGAAGCATTTTCCCTGTGATTGACAAGATAAAACCTCCCCGTGATTGACAGGACAAAAGACTTTTGTTTTCAGTTGATAGGCAATGCAGTAATTCTCTTTAAGAGGCGTCTTTTCTCCCCAGGTCCTTCTGGAAGAAGCACAAACCACAGGCTGAACCCCAGATTGAGCTGTATTGATCCCCTGCCCTGGGGAGGAGGCTGAAAGCCAACAACCACCACGTCCTCCATGGCCCAGAGCCTGAAGAACACAGGAAAATCAAATATTTGAGAGCCAACCCCACTCCTGTAATAGACACAATCCCTGTGCAAACAGCACCATCTCACCCCATCACCCTCGGGGTGAGAAGAGCCTTTCCTGAAAGCAAATCCCATCCAGCCCTGCCTGTTTTCCTCTTGTTCCTACCCTCAGCAGCTTCCCTTCCCTAGCAAAACCAAAAATCAATTCATGCCATGTGTGTTTTGGTGACAAATTCATGTTGGTAGGTGTGCAGCACACCCCAAACTCCAGCAACTCCAGAAGCCCTAATCCTGCAAACACTGGCATGGAGAGGCCCTGTGGAGCAAGAAACTCATGCCAAGGGTTAACTCTTCCCCTCAGGAATAATCTTTACAGCTGGGAAGTCAAAGGACTGCTGAAAAGTGGGTGTCATCCCCTCTGTGTGACCTTCAGGGCTGATAAAAAGTGGGTGTCACCTCATTTATGTGACGTTCTCACATATCCCTGCTGGCTGAATTATTCATTTTGGGGGATGCTGTGGCAGCACAGTGGGAAGGAAGGAGAGGGGGACACGAGCAAGGGCTGCTCCTGCTGTATCTCTGTACAATTCCCAGCTCTCAGAACAAAAAACTCACCAGATTAAATGTAATTTTGTTTTTAAATGAAGACAAAACACACTGTGCGAAAATGAAAAAATTAGTCTCAAATAATTTGCTTTTTAAACAAAACTATCAGCCAAAGTTAGGAGGTTTTTTAGTTAAGAGTTTGTCTGGAGAATTAAATTAGATGAGAAAAGCCCTTGCCCTGCTGTGACAGTAAGGAAGAAGCTTTGCTGTGTTGTGAGTGTGTGAGGAACAGATCCTGGCACAGCTGATCCACATATCCACAGTTTATATCAGTATTTAGGAATAACACACACAAAACTTGCACCCCAGAGAAATCCCACCACGTTCACCTGGAGGGATAAAGCCGAGTGACAACGTGGGACAAACCCATCCAGCTCTCAGAAACCAAACCTCACCAGCACAACAAATCAATATGAGCAGGTTTATCACCAAAATCCCAGTATTAAAGCTCATTTTCCTGAGTCACCACCCAGCCTGACCCCGCCGAGCAGCAGGAAACAGCTTTGCTTGCCAGCAGCAAAATCCCCAGCGAGCCAGAGGTAGGAACTGCACCATCAGCTCTCTGTGATCTGCGGCCCAGATCCTGAAAAATAATAATAATAATCCATAACCAGAGGAACAGAAACATTATGCTTTGCCTGTGAATAATGACTTGGGACAGGGGGAAAAGAGACACCCACGCCTGGTTAATGACAGGGCTGCGAGAGCAGCTCGCATCTGTGATGTGTCTGCGTCGCTCCTCATCTCCCCGAGAAGTTCATACATATTTCAAAAGGCCAAGAGCTCCATTACTCCTCACTTCTTATAATATCAGAAGATTATAGAGTCCATCAGGGGGAGAAAGGGAAAGGAAGCAGCGCGGGGGAAATGGCACTCGGTGATTTAAAGGAGTTTTGGTGCCAGGTGGGATGGGACATCCAGCTTGGGGTGAGTGAGGGAAGGGGACTGGGAGCAGGCACGAGGCTCAGGCTCTCTGTGAGGCCAGCAGGGATCTGCTCTCAATGTCCTCATTGTTCTCCCTGCAGAATCAGCCTGGAAAACTATTAATTATCAACCAGAGCTCCCTCCAACAGGGAGGAAAAGCCACCCCAGCTCGTTCTGCTGGTTTGGGTCTGCCCCGGCAGTAGAGATGGTGGGTGGCACTTTGGGGGTTTTTTGGGGGGTTCTTCCTTTTTTGCTTTTGCTGACAACCAAATTTTTTGAGCAGTTTTGCTTTTTTTTTTTTTTTTTCTTAAGAGCAAAGCAGGGGAGGGAAAAAATTGAATTTTCAGTTAATTTGTGACTCAGAAGGACAGGCACTGAGTTTCGGTAAGTTCCCCTGTGTAGGCAGAGCTGTAATGGCTTTGTGTTCATGGTTACCCTCCAGGAGGGCTGGACTTCCCTCCTAACCCCGAGCCCAGAGCCAGCACAAATCCCACACTCAGACTTTGATCCCACCAGGAGCATTTTCTCACCGTCCCAAAGCCCGCTCAGGCACCCCAAGTGAGCTCCCGGGGGATGGAGCAGCCTCCTGGGGATGGCACAGAGCAGGATGGGCCTCAGGGATCCCTCTGGAATGGAATCCAGTCCTTGGAAGTGGCTGTGGGGCAGGAGGGACCCTCTGGGTGATGCCTTACGTTTTAACTTTTATGTTTTTCAAATCCTGCATTCCCAGTGTGTAACTCTGCAGTGTCCTGGAGCCTGTGAGCTGCTGCTCTCTCATGCTGAGACAGAGAGAACAAAGCCTCTCCAGGCTGCTCTCCAAGGACACCCAGCCCGGCCTAGGTCCAAAATGTGTAACCCAGCATCTTGAGAAGGGGGGCAAGCTGAGGGGAAATTCCATCATTAGCTAAAGTTTAATTGGTGAAATTGGGTTGAGATGCAAATGGAGCAAAGCTCTAAAAGTGTGAAGAACTCGTGACTCGGGGTCCATCTTGGGTGCAGCCTTTGGCCTGCCCAGGGTGTGCCTCTGAAGGCCTTTCAAATAAATATCCACCTTTATTCCCTCACTCCTGTCCAGTCTCTGTTTCTAGGTTGGCACCAGGAGGGATAAAACAGCCTTGCCAAAAATCCTTCTGGAGCAGCAGCAGCACCATGGATTCCCTGCCCACCTCAGCTCCTGACACTGTTTTACACAGAATTCACTGGATTATTTTCTTCCTGCCCACACCGTCGCCATCCACTCCTGTGAAAAACTCGGTGCTCGTTTCTGTTTGCACAATTAAAAACACGGGGGAGAAAATGAAATTACTGCAACGCCCCGCGGGTAACCAACCTAGCCACGGTGAGCATCATTTCTGTGGAGTACAGAACCCCAAAGCCTCATGATTCACACGTAAATTTGTGAAGGAAAAGCTCTGATCCTGCTGCCCTGGCTCCATCCTCCCCCCTGCAAACCACCAGCTCTTTGCCAAATTTTCACCCTCATCTCTCCCCAGCCCTCAGCTCCATATCCTTGATTACCAACTCATTTACCTCCTGTTTATACAGGAACCAAAAAAAACTTCACAGCACAGAGACTAAAACACAAAAGCAATAAATATCTTGGTATTTATATAAATCATCACATAAATATTTTGGCCGCAAATTGAATTGATTTTTTCCCCCGCTTTGTGCCTCACTTAGGCAATATTGATGGGCTGATGGTTTTGTGCATTACAGGAATATTTTTTTCCTCTCACAAGGAAATGGGTGAACAAAGTCAGCCCCAGCCACACCATGAGCTCTTCCAAAGGCTGAAAGAGGATAATATCACCATAGAATCATGGAATGTTTGGGTTGAGAGGGATCTTAAAGCTCATCTCATTCCAATTCCCTGGGCAGGGACAGTTTCCGCTATTCCAGGTTGCTCCAAGGCCACTTCTAAGTGCTCAGGAGATGCAAAGCACTCACAGACGACCAGTACCAAAGTCACCAACCCCAGTTTGTGCTGGAAATCTTGTGTACAGGCCTTGTTTTTTGGGATTTCTGCTAGATGGGTGGGTAAAAGGATGAGGCTTGAGGACAGTTTGAGGCTCGTGAGGCTGAAAACCAGGAAAATTAATGGCACTGTCCTGCAGGTCGGGGAGATCCTCCATGGAACTTCATCCTTCCAGGTCAACACGAGGTGACAAAGGCAGCACTGCCAAGGAGCTCCTCATATCCAACTTCACACCAAAAAGCAGGAATTAAGGCAAAGCACACCACAGCTCCAGAGGGGCAAGCCCAGCCCTGGCATTTCCACCCCACAGCGAGGCCCAGACATTGAATTTCTCCGTGTCAGCTCCTTTTTTAACCAGGGAAAAGCCAGCTGGAGCGGGAGGGGACAAAACCACCAGCTCTCCATTAATTTCAAAGCTGTTCAAAAACTTATTGCTCCACACTGGTGCATCCACACGCAGCATGTGCAGCTCTTTTCTCTCTGCCACGCTCCAGCAGCTCCTGTGTCTTTGGGGGCCGGGGTCCCACCACTGCTAACAGGGATTTAATTCGCTCTCACTAATATTTTATCCCTGCTATTAGGTCATGTTTCCCTTTCCACTTGAAAGGCATCTCCAGCTTATTGGCAGCAGCGAAATTAATAGAGAAATCATTAGAAAGCATAAGGCTGAGGCCGTGCAAATCGCACGCCGCACAAGATTATTTCCAAACAATAAAATTAATTGGTGTCATCAGCCGCGAGCGGCGACGCCGGGAGAGCTCGCATTAAAAAACATGGAAGATTATTGACAGCCCCGTGCCTCCTCATACATAAAACATTCGATGGCATCATTTTATTTGATTATTTCCTACACGTGAAGGTTCTCCCCTGCATGGGGGATTGGAGCAGGCGGGGAGACACGTCTGGGACAGCAATTGCCTGGAACCTGGGGAGTTTGGTCCTGAGGCTTGAGGCAGAATTAACCAGGTTGATTTTCAGTGAAAGTGGCTCCTTTTGGACACCTGGGATGATGCCTAAAGGAGCCAACCTAGAAACAGAGACTGGACAGGAGGAAGGGAATAAAGGTGGATATTTATTTGAAAGGCCTTCAGAGGCACACCCTGGGCAGGCCAAAGGCTGCACCCAAGATGGACCCCGAGTCATGAGTTCTTCACACTTTTATAGCTTTGGGCCATTTGCATCTCAACCCAATTTCACCAATTCAACTTTAGCTAATGATGGAATTTGCCCTCAGCTTGCCCCCCTTCTCAAGATGCTGGGTTACACATTTTGGGCCTAGGCCGGGCTGGGTGTCCTTGGAGAGCAGCCTGGAGAGGCTTTGTTCTGTCTGTCTCAGCATGAGAGAGCAGCAGCTCCCAGGCTGCAGGACACTGCAGAGTCACACACTGGGAATGCAGGATTGGAAAATATAAAAGTTAAAACCGAAGGCATCAGGGACACAGGGACTTGCCTGTTGCAGGCACTTCCAGGGAGTAAATCCCACAGCGAACTACCCAGTACTGGCACAACTCATATTCAGCTGAACCCTGAAGCAAATACCCTCCCAATCCTCCAGATTTCAGGTTTCCATCTCCCTGGGCTCTCCCATCCCATCCTGGTGACCCATGGAAACCACACAAACAAGAGCAGAGCATTCTGAGCCTAAAAGTGGAGGATTTTGGCCCTGGCTGCACTATTTTCCCCTCAATATTCAAAAATTGCTGAAAACCAAACCCCACCCACCCGAGCGAGGCAAGTGAGGTGTGATCATCCGAGCAAAGCAGAGTGAACACATAGTGGTAAAAAATACTAAAACCAATTAATTCCAAGTCTTGAGAAGGCATGTGTGAATGTGTTTTGTTTGGGAAGAAAAAGAATAAATAGTAGCCTCAAGTCAGGATAATATTTATCCACATGCTTCTCTTTGAAGTTGAGCCCTTGTTGACTTCACGTGGCGTGTGCACACACCGAAGTCTCCTCGAGAAGAGGCTTTTCTGAAAGCCCAGCCTTGAGCGTGGAGAAGAAAGGAAACTGCTCAAAACCAGGTACTAATGGAGAAAAATAAACCTCATCACCGGGGGAATTACCGCTGGCCCTCCAAAATCTAAAAGGGGATTTAAACAGTTTTATCACTGCACCTTCTGCCGATCCGCGGAGCTCGCAGGACTGAATTTCGTGGCAGGAAAAGCAAACTGACAAGAGCAGCCCAGTTAATCTCCAAGATAAATCCCCGTTTCTCTTGCTTGCTGCCATAAAGAGGAATTTCTCTGCGCTGCCTTTTCTTCCTGACATCGCTTGGATGCATTTCCACGCTTGGCAGGAGCACCTGGGGAGCTCCGGGCAGGGAAAGGGGCAGGAGCAGGGACACTGACAGGCAGCAACGTGCTGGGGCTGGTGGCAGCAGAGCCCTGGAAAACACCTCCACATCCAACAGCCCTGCAGGAAACTCCTTCCCACCCCACAGAGCACGGAGTTTGTCTCCTGTCTCCAACCTACTTCTGTTTTCTAAAGCAACTCGGCGTATTTCCCTTCATTATTCACTGAGCAGAAACCACCAGTGATGGGTGGCAGTTTCTGCCCCAGCCTGGGCACCGCAAATCCAAATTTCAGCATCCAAACTACACCTTTTTGCACTTTTCACACGTTTCAGCTCAGTCCTGCAAGCTCCACAGATCAGCAGAAGGTGCAGTGATAAAACCGTTTAAATCCCCTTTTAGATTTTGGAGGGCCAGTGGCAATTCCCCTGGTGATGAGGTTTATTTTTCACCATTAGTACCTGGTTTTGAACAGCTTCCTTTCTTCCCCTTACTCCACACATACCAAGGGGCAGGAAATCAAACTTGAGCTTCCTCAAACAGGAGCACCACCAGGGCCACGCTGCCATCGTTCAGCTCCTTCCTTTCCCCCTCAGATGTTCTTATTCCCCGAAATTCCAAGATAATCACACCCCACAGATAATAATCTCTATCAAAACCCCTCTTTCACTTCACCCTCTGCAAACAACGGGAAGGAAAAAGTTTCCCTCTCCATATCTTGCATCTCTTATCTCTCTCCATGGGTCCTTTAACCAGTTTCCTGCTCCTGAAGCAGGATTCTGAATTACAGCCTGGCACCCTTAATGAACACAACTGGGTAATGTCTCTTATCTGACCTTCCTTTTAGCTGGGGCACCCGTATTTATAGTCATGCTTCATTTTTCCTGAAGTGTGCCCCTGTTCCCTCATTTACTCATTTATGTTTCACAGGAGAACAGGGTAAAAAATGGATTTAATGGACCTAGAAATAAATTGGAGGAAAACCACAAGAATGTAAAGATCTGCTTGTTCTCCAGACAGCTCCCACCAGCAGGAACTTGCTGCCATTCACTTTCATCGATTCTTCCCTCTGTACAAGCCTTCCTGTGGCAAGGCAGAGCTGGAAAAGCATCTGGGAGGAGTGAAGTGCCTGGAGTCAAATGGGTTTTGGGCCATTTTACACCATTTTAGACCAGGCTGCAAACAGAGGTGCCTGCTGCAGCTCACGCTGAGCCTTCACAGAATCCTACAGCTCCCAGCACAGAGCTCTGCTTCCAAAAACCTTCCTCCAGCATCACCTGCCAGCCCAAGTGGCTGCATCCCATTTTAGCTGCTTCCAGGTTTTCCAGCACTGCCCTTTCCCTGCATTTTGAAGGTCTCTGGCACTGTGGGAATGATGCCTTAGGTTTTAACTTTTATATGTTTCAAATTCTGCATTCCCAGTGTGTAACTCTGCAGTGTCCTGCAGCCTGGGAGCTGCTGCTCTCTCATGCTGAGACAGACAGAACAAAGCCTCTCCAGGCTGCTCTCCAAGGACACCCAGCCCGGCCTAGGCCCAAAATGTGTAACCCAGCATCTTGAGAAGGGGGGCAAGCTGAGGGGAAATTCCATCATTAGCTAAAGTTTAATTGGTGAAATTGGGTTGAGATGCAGATGGAGCAAAGCTATAAAAGTGTGAAGAACTCGTGACTCAGGGTCCATCTTGGGTGCAGCCTTTGGCCTGCCCAGGGTGTGCCTCTGAAGGCCTTTCAAATAAATATCCACCTTTATTCCCTTCCTCCTGTCCAGTCTCTGTTTCTAGGTTGGCCTCTTTAGGCATCAGAAACACCAATCCCAAAGCTGAGAACCCCTGGCCACAAACCCTGGTCGCTCTCTCCTTCCCTCCATCCAACCTTCCCTTGCTTTTTAAGCTCTCCCCCTCACCAAGGTGAAAACTGATGAGCTGCCAGAGCAGGGGGATGAGGTGGTGAAGGTTCAGGCTCTGCTGCTCCTCTGAAGGATAACTGCTCTTCTGTGAGCCATCGAGCAAGGAGAGGCACATTAAAATCACGGATCCATGGAATCATTTAGCTTGGAAAAGACATCCAAGATCATCCAGCCCAACAATCAACACAGTGCTGCCAAGCCCACCACTGAAAGAAAAAAGGGCTGTGCCCAGTGCTCCTGCAAGGGACAGTGACATCCCTTGATGTCCCCAAAGCAGCTGTGGAGGTGGCGGAGGTGCCCCCAGCACATCCCCAGTGGGAGATTGAGGCTGGGCCACCCCTCTGCCAGGTCCCACAGTGGATATTGCTGTCACCACACCACCACTGTCCCCTCCCCTGGCCACCAGCCCCTGTCCCACACAGGGCAGAGTCATGGGGATGAATTTTGGGTTCCTCTCAGAGACACTGATCCAGCAAAATCAACTGGGATCCAGCCAAATGCCTCTGAAGTCCATAACCCACCCTTCAAGGAGGATTCTTGGGGGGTTTTATCCTAAAGGAGGAGACTTCATGGTAGCGAAAGCCACTGTGCTTCAGGCCAGCCCAGTCCCCAGGTCCTTCGTGCATCCCAAGAGAAAACCCCCTCCCCATCCTGTCCCTGCTCCCCTCTCCTGCAAACTGAGGGGTGAGGGGAACCCAGACAGCAGCAATCTGTAATTTTCCTGCAGGAGTCTGCTTGGTGCATCCACCACAAGGGCTCTGGAATCAGGACTTGGTCCAAAGCTGCCCCATCTCCACCATTATGAATAAAACCTCATCTTTGGCATTTTAATTCAAGCCTCAGCCCTGCAAACCTTGCAATTCCTCACCAACTGAGTTTTCAGTGTCATTTCTCAAGTTTTTATGCCCTTGGAAATGCAGAAAATGCCTGAAGCATTGCACAAGTGCTCCCGACTCACTTGAAAAAAAAAAAAAAACAACAAAACAAACTCTCCAGAAACAGCCCTACAGTAGTGCTGGTTTTAAAATAACTCACTTTGAAAGCACCTAAACCACAGCCCCTGAATTCTCTGCAAGCCCATGCCCCAGCCAGGCAGCAGAAGGTCTAGCAGGGCCTGGAAGTCCCTTCCTTAAGGGACAATCATGATGAGAAGGGTGTGACCACAAAGAGCCACCACAAAAATCCCTGTTCCCTGCAGGGTTCAGGGCTGGACACCCCCAAAACCCCCAGCCGCACAACTTTCCTGCAAAACCCTTTCCTGAGCTTCTCCTCAGAGCTTTGCACCCGCAGCTGTCCCAGCCTGTCCCAGCTTACCCCCAAAAAATCACATCTGGCAGCTCCCCAGGAGAAACAGCCCTGTGAAAACACAGCCCAGCAGGATGCCAGCAAACAAGCGTTAACCCTTTTCCCTCCCCTAAATCCCTCTTTTTTCTCCCCTTTTCCATCTCCTGTTGGCATTTAGGATGCCCAGACGATGGCACAACCTCCGTGGCCCAGTTTGGGGCCGGACGGGGAAGTTGTGATCCCAGGACGGGCTGGACATTTCATCAATGCACAAATGGAATTTGCCAAGAGGCGTTTTAAGAGTCAATTCTTCACACTCCAGTAATTAGAACAATATTATGAAAAAAAAAAAGGGTGAGGGTGAGGGGGAGGGCAGGCAGCAGGGCTCCCTCGGGGACTTGGCTGGCGGAGGAACAGGGCTGAGCAAACACCCAGAGTCCAGTGAGGCCCCGAGGCAAGAGTCCTTCACAGGATCCCTGCAGGCTGGACTTCAACCAAAAGCTTCTCCACTTCCCAGCTCTCCAGTTTTCTATGCAGGAGCGGTTGTAAATGGAATTTCTTATTTCCAGATCAAATACGGGGCTGATGAGCCAGACCCAGCTGCCTCCTGCACCTCAAACACACCATCAAGGTCAATGGGGTTTTTCTGCTTCCAGGCCAACACATTCAGAATCCTGCTACAGACTCTCCTAGTGAGTAATAAATCTCTGAGACATCACTGAAGTCTAATCCCATTGAGCACTTATTCCCAAAAAATCAGGTTCTCACAGAAGAGCTGTCATCTACATCTACAAAAATCAGAACCCCCCAAATTGTTGCATCAGCTGAATATGCTTAAAATCATCTCTATTAAAACAGGATGGACCATCCCAGCTGAAAAAGGAAACAAAACCAGACAAACCCACATGCTGCTGGATCCATCTCTAGCACCTCCCTGGCCACTGGAGCATCCTCTCCAGGGAGCTGGAGGGCTCTGGTTGCCCTCCAGCACCCCACACTGGAGTGCCCAGTGCAGAGCCCACTCAGCCAGCTTCTCTGGGGCATTTCCAGGGTTCAGAAAATTCATATTTAAAGAAGAACTCATTTGCTGTGCAAGTCTGGCCTGTGTGAGGACAGCCTGGGAGCAGGGCTGGTGTGTGGGGTTCAGGACACTGCACAATGGTTACTCAGAGCTGCTGAAAGTGGGACTCAGTCAGTTCAACTCACATCTGCAGCGAGCTGTGATCTCAGCCCGCTGCCGGAGCACAGAGGTCCCTTTGATAAATCTCTCTGTACAGGGACTGCAGCACTATTTCCGCATGAAAGAAATATATTCAATTTTTTTCAATAATCTTTGCAGTCCAGTGGCTCGGAAGAGCGAGTTTCTCTCTCCCACCGGAGAGCTGCTGCACTCCATCAGGCTCAGGTACAGGCAGGGGAGCCGCTGTCTCACACCCTGGCACTCCAAGCGCTCGTTTCAGTCAGTCCCCCAGCACCATCTCCAGTTGTTCTGTCTCTGGTGCGTGCCCTGAGCAGAGCAGTTTGTCACAGGGACACCCCTGAGGTCACACCGTGCTCAAAATCCTCCCACTGCAATTCTCAGCACGGTCTGAAAGCTCTGTGTGAACTCTGTGCAGGGGGAAGAACCTTTCCTTGCTTTTTTTTTGTCTTGAGAAAACTCCACAGAGCTCCACTTTTGTGTCCCTTCTCTGCAGAGATGTGCACATTTTAAATCAGATGCATGAAATTCAGATTGTTCACCTGCATGGAGCCACTGCCCCGTGTGGGGTGACATCCACCCCATCCCCAGGGAATGCACAACACCAGCAGCTCCGGAGCTGTCCCCCTGCTCCCACGAGCTGTGGGGTAGCAGCAGCTCTGGCACTGCTCCTCACCACTGCCTGGCATCAAAATTCTGCCCAAAAAATGAAGCCCTGCCCCAGGATTAGGATAAGGAACTCCACGCTGCTGGCTCCAGCTGCCACATTACTTCCAGCCCGTCTGCACTTCGCTCCTTCCCGGGGTGTTGAACCACTTTTTCCCAAAAAACTTCAGTCCCAGGCTGTGAAATCCCCACCATCTGTCAGCCAGGGAGGTGAAATCCCCACCACAGTTCCCTCAGCCTCTCCCACAAAAGCCTCACTCATTGCAAAAAACGACTGAGTCAAGTCCACGCTGGCTCAGAAATTCCTCAAATTACAAACAAGAGAGGCCTGGGAGGAGAAATAAAAATCCCTGACACCACCAAGTGCAATTCCACATCAGGCTGCACGATGGCTGCTGTCCTGCTACCATGATTATGCTCTAATCCCTAATTAGCAGGAAGAAAACGATGTGGAAGAGGGGAACTCTCGCTTACACCCCATTAACACTCTGTGTAAATGAACTTTCTGCAGCAGCACCATCTGAGGCTCATTAAGTGGAGCAGCCAAGCACTGAGGGCGAGCCGGGGATGTTGTCGTGCTCCAGATAGGAAAGGATGTCCAACCATCACCTCCTTGCTTTGGAACCAGGCAAGGAAAAGCTGGAAAACAAGGGGAAACTGATATTTAAGATCTCCTTGCAGGTGTCTTGCTCATTCCAGCCTCTCCTGGGATGTTTAGAGAGAAGCTTTTCACAGCAAATTGCTCCTGAGCAGCCCTGGGATCCTGTGTTATCACCTGGCCCCTCATGTGCTGCACCCAGCATAGAAAGACCATCCGAATACCCTGTAGCTCCAGGATATTCCTGGAATTTTCCACCCTTTCCATCCTCACCGTCCTCTCCACCCCTCCTGTGAGTGCACCCTGATGTGCACACCCCTCCTGCAGCGGGCAGATGGGAGGAATCACAAACCTACAGGGAGTTCTTGAAGAAATCTTTAATTTCTGAAGGAAAAAGAGGGAGAAAAAGAAAAAAATCCCCAATCTGGAAGCCCTCCAAGAACAAACAAGCAGCCCATTCTGACAGCCAGTGGAACAAAACAGTCCAAGATGGTTTTTCTTTCCCCTTCAGCTTTCCCCCATGAAGAAGTGTGGGAGGGAGATGAGGAGCCTCCCCATCACCCCTGCTTTCTAAAGCTGTCCCTGCCTGGCACAGTCTCCACAGCCTGAAGTCTCTCCAAGCACAGGAGACTCAGAGGAGAACTCAGTGAGAAGTTGGGGTGCAAACAGCAAACCTCACCAAGCCCACACTCTGCTGACACAGGTTCCAACACTTCGGTGTCTGCACTGCTTATTTACTGTGAAACAGGAACATTTCCCTTCCACTGAGTGGCTTTCCAAATTAAAATATGGATCTGGCAGGGCCCAGCCTCACCAGCCTCAGCTCATCTCCATCCCCCTCGGAGCACCCCAGTCCTGGATATCCTGGGGATGGGACACCCAGGCTCCTCCTGGCACCAGGATGTTTGTGTTTAGGTGGGATATTTCAATGTATTACCTTGCACCAACTCATCTCTGCCCCAAGAAAAATCACAATTTCCTACAGAAGCTTCTTCCCCCTCATTTTTTTACTACCACCTCAGTGTTTTTTATCCTGGATATCCTGGAGATGGGACATGGGACAAACAGACTCCTCCTGGCACCAGATGTCTGTGTTCAGGTGGGATATTTCAATGTATTTCCTCGCACCAACTCATCTCTGCCCCAAGAAAAATCACTATTTCCTACAGAAGCTTCTTCCCTCTCACTTTTTTACCCCATTTCATAGGGAAGATGCTGTGCTCTGAGCACTGGGGATTGTGGAGTTCACCCACGCCTGAACTTTCAGCCTGACAGTTTCACTTTTTACTAAAN
This sequence comes from Pachycephala philippinensis, assembly GCA_013397055.1. Classification (NCBI taxonomy): domain Eukaryota; kingdom Metazoa; phylum Chordata; class Aves; order Passeriformes; genus Pachycephala; species Pachycephala philippinensis. The sequence continues at coordinate 297,565 of VWZT01012002.1, forward strand.
ATTATTTTGTTTATAAAAACCAAAGCATTTGGTATTTGTAACCTTGGGACAGTCTCATCATCGCTGCTGCAAGAAGCTGAAGGTTTTAATGAAGAAACAGAAGAGCTCATTACAGAATAAAAAATTCCTTTTATTCCAAGAGTCCCTGAAGTGATATTAGCTGGGATGTATTTCCTTCCTCTCCCAGAGCACGTGATGCTCAACAGTTCAGCTCAAGTGATGAGAGATGCATTCCCAGCACCGAGGAACACAAAGCCTGGCTTTGCCTGTTGGCATCTCGCACCCACAATGGTGTTCGCTGTATCATTAAGCCTCAAAAATCCCATTACATAATCAAGGAGGTTCAAACGAAACCACACAATAGCCAGAAATTGCTGGAGCACCCCAAAAAAGCCTGGCATCTCCCTTCCCCACTTTTTGGAGACATACTTGTAGCTGTTTTAACACTCAGGTTTTCTTTCAAAGTAAGAAAAGATCCTTCTCTCCCTGATCTTGCCTAAAATCAACGCAAGGAGAACTCAGACAAATCACGAAGGTACAAGGAAATCAATTTCCTACACATTAAGGATATGCATTTATCCATGTCCCGATCAATACTTTGGATTCCTTGCACCTTAAAGCACTTCCATCACTGCTCGAGGCCTAACAGCAGAATTCTTCCCTCAAAGCTGTGAGAGTTACAAAAGATCCTGCCCATACTTGTTTGATCTGAAACATAACACCCCTTAGTGTGACCCCTTGGAAAAATACTGGGGAAAGCAGCCAAGAAAGGAGGGGGGGAAAAAGAAGACAAAACTTCCCAGAATTAACATTTTGAACATTTCTGGCTCCTCTAGTTGCACTGAGAAGCTGCACATCTATAAACAGTCTGGAGTTTGAAATAGGGGAGAAAGGAAGGGGGAAAAGCAGAGAATTTGCCACAACTAAAAGCTGCTCCTGTAGGGAATACCAGAGGGCCACCAGCTGCTGGTGATGCCTGAAGAGGCCAAGCTAGAAACAGAGACTGGACAGGAGGAAGGGAATAAAGGTGGATATTTATTTGAAAGGCCTTCAGAGGCACACCCTGGGCAGGCCAAAGGCTACACCCAAGATGGACCCCGAGTCACAAGTTCTTCACACTTTTATAGCTTTGCTCCATCTGCATCTCAACCCAATTTCACCAATTCAACTTTAGCTAATGATGGAATTTCCCCTCAGCTTGCCCCCCTTCTCAAGATGCTGGGTTACACATTTTGGGCCTAGGCCGGGCTGGGTGTCCTTGGAGAGCAGCCTGGAGAGGCTTTGTTCTGTCTGTCTCAGCATGAGAGAGCAGCAGCTCCCAGGCTGCAGGACACTGCAGAGTTACACACTGGGAATTCAGGATTTGAAAAATATAAAAGTTAAAACGTAAGGCATCACTGGGATGTGGCATTTCCATCTGCTCCAGCGTGGCCGCTCTCGTTTCATGGGACTGGTGGTGACACCAGGGCCACAGGTTGGTGGCTCAGCTCCTGGCTGCCCCCCGGGGCACAGCCCAGCAGTGTCACAGAGGTTCTGCCCTCAGGGCTCAGTGAAAGATTAACTGGCTTTTATCAGCAGTTTGTTGCCTAAGCATGGTTTGAGGCTGTGGTGGTGTTTCTGAAGCCCTGAACACCCCAAAACACACCAGGCCCGGCCCTTTCAACTCCAGCTGCCCGAAGCAGTTGCAAAGATCCAGTCTCTACCAGGGCAATGCTGGGAGCAGGGAGAAATTATCAGGATTTGGAGCCTAAAAATGTCCATTACTGGAGGAGTGGCTGCACCACCACATCCCTCACGGCAAACAGCAGCCCGGGAATGGCCCTAACACAGCATAGCCAAAGGCAATGTCTGGTTTAGGCTGGACTGGCCCCAGAAATCTGTAATCCTGTGCTTGAGTTTTAGGGAAGTTCAGCATCAGGGTTTCCTGCACACATTTGTGGTGTTCCAGCTGGGAACAGCTGCGGGACACACTGGGACCTACCTACACTGCACAGCCCCTCCAATGTCCTCAGGGTGACCAGGAGCAGGAGGGTCCCTGCAGCACCCCAATTCCAAACTATGAGCTCCCAAGCCCAAATGAACCCTCAAGCTGGTAAATGGAGGGAAGAACAAACCCAGCCCGTGCTGCTCCAGGCTGCTTTTGCCATTTGGAGCTCTCATCCCAATTTCCAAATCTCCAGAACAACTCCAATGAGGTCATTAAAACTCAGGTGGCCAAACACCCGATGACCAAACATCACCCACAGCTCCTGCAGTGGGGAGTTAATCATCAACTGGGTGCAGTCACAGCCCTGCACAGGCATCCAGGGCTGCCTTCCCCACCCCAGAGCTGGGGATTCTCCCTCAGCTGAGAACTGCAGCCCCAAAAACTCTGGGAAAAACCCCGGCGTGGGCACAGAGTGCACCCGTGGCTCCTTCTTTGGTGGGGACAAAGTGACAGCAAGCACTGGGCAGGCAAGGGGTTAAAGTGGGTTTCTTCCAGGCAATGACACACACAAAAATCTCTCTGCAGGCCAGTTACTCTACTGCTCCCTCGGGAATTAAAAAAAAAAAAAAATTTAAAATACACACGCCCTTCTTCTGGAGAATCCTCCTCGTTCCCCTCCCCACCCACGGCGGTGACACAGCGATCTGAGATGTTCCCAGCTGCCACAGNAATTAAAAAAAAAAAAAATATATAAAATACACACGCCCTTCTTCTGGAGAATCCTCCTCGTTCCCCTCCCCACCCACGGCGGTGACACAGCGATCTGAGATGTTCCCAGCTGCCACAGGATCCCCCTGGGCACACAGCCAATGCCACAGAGCCATCTGAGGAGTTGGCACAGCGGGCCACAACATGAGCAGCCCCGTCCCCCCTGGGGATTTGTAAAAAGAAGGGACAGGGCCGGGCTGGGACGCCCAGCGTGGCTGCCAAGCGCTGCTCTCCACTCCCAGACACTATTGCTTCATGCACTCTGCGGTGCAGAAAGAAAACACGCTGCTTTTAATATGTTCTTGGCTCCAGGAGGTCAGAAAAAAACCCTAAAAGTCAAAATGGGAGAAGAGGAGCTGTTCCTACCACCAGCAGGTCACAGCTGGCACTGGGGTTTGCTGCGTTACAGCAGCCGTTCATCCGAAAGCTCTGCAGTTTTCACCTTTCTATATTAATTCATATAAATCTCCCCCTTTTCTCTGCCCAAACTGTGTTAAAAAGGCACCCTTAAAAATACTGCTGCAGGGCTAGTGGCTCATACATGACGTTAGAGATGCTGGAGGGAGGGGAATTCTCCAACCACCAACTCTCGGTTATGAATCCCTTAAATAATTCTGACAACGCTCCCCACCCTCCTGTCTGAAACCGAGCAGAAAACAGAGTTTTCTGACTCTCTCTGGCAGCAGGGTGGGGTGTGACAGAAAGGGATGGAGGGGTGATGCCTTACATTTTAGCTTTTATATTTTTCAAATCCTGCATTCCCAGTGTGTAACTCTGCAGTGTCCTGCAGCCTGGGAGCTGCTGCTCTCTCATGCTGAGACAGACAGAACAAAGCCTCTCCAGGCTGCTCTCCAAGGACACCCAGCCCGGCCTAGGCCCAAAATGTGTAACCCAGCATCTTGAGAAGGGGGGCAAGCTGAGGGCAAATTCCATCATTAGCTAAAGTTGAATTGGTGAAATTGGGTTGAGATGCAAATGGAGCAAAGCTATGAAAGTGTGAAGAACTCGTGACTCGGGGTCCATCTTGGGTGCAGCCTTTGGCCTGCCCAGGGTGTGCCTCTGAAGGCCTTTCAAATAAATATCCACCTTTATTCCCTTACTGCTGTCTAGGCTCTGTTTCTAGGCTGGCCTCTTTAGGCATCAGGGGGACCGTGGCAGCTGAGCCCCCCCAGAGCTGTCCTGACCCATCCCAATGGATGCCAGGGTGGGATCCCTCACTTGGAAGATTCTCCAACCACGCCTGGTGCTGGGGATGAAGCTGGGGACAAACAGCACCCCGTGAGGACAGGCTGGATCCCCCCCAGAGCTTTCCAAAAGGGATCCACACCAGCCCATCAGCAGGAGGAAGGGGACACCCTTACACTAAAAAACACCCTGAATGCAATTTCTTTGAATTTCTAAAGGGCACCCATCGCTTGAACTCTGATTTCACTCCCGCCTCCAGGGCAGCTCTTGGCACAGCCACCAGAGCGTGCCAGGCTCGGGGCCACCTCCCCACCACCCACATCCCCTCCCTGGCACTTCAGACACATGAGATAAGCCACATCTGAGCCCTGCCCCAGCCACACACCAGCAAAAAGCTCGGTGGGTTCAGCTGAGAGGGAGGATTGATCCAGACCCTGCTCCAAACCCTGCTCCAGTGCGAGGTGGGTGCAGCTCTCTCTCCCCAGCCTCTGGACCAGAACCAGAGTGGAAAACACAACTTTGATCTCAGTACCAGCATCTCCTCCCCTTTCAGCTGACCTGTGAATCGCTTCCCCTTTTCATTTTTAGAACAGCATCGTTCAGTATCTGTGGGGCAGGTGAGGGAAGACCCTTATCTTTCAGAAAAAAGGCTTTTTCAAGCAGAGCAAGAACTTCAAAAGGAATTCAGGACGATTAAATCCACGTCAGGAGGGCAGAGAGGAGCGGGAGGCTAATAAATGACACGCTCCACAGGTTTATGAATATTTGAACTATATTTCTTAAAAAAAATAGTACATTACTGCAAGTTATTTAAAATGAGTAACTCCTTTTAATGAACTTGGCTACCATCATGCTGACTAATAGAGTAATAAAGAGTTTAATCCATATTTATGTACATTTTATGTCATTACAGTTGGTGCCAATAAATTAGCAAGTCCAATAAGAGTTTGATTTTATACCATCACTGCTACTAAATGTGTAACAACACACGGTACATGAGCATCAGCTTTTTATTTCATTTCTTTTTTAAGAGCCAGGCTGTGCTAACAGAGACTGGGCACAGCAACCCTGCAGAATCAGACCCTAATTAGGGATGAGGCAATATGAACTGGGGTTTTACTCCTGCATCCTGCAGCCATGGAGCAAACACTTCTGCAGATGCCACTGGTGATTTATGGAGAGCTCTGAGCCACTTTAAAGGGATCAAATTTTCAAAAATAATTAACATAACATCACATTTTTTGGTAGAAAGAATTATAACTACATCTTTTTAAAGGGGCATGGGTAGAAATAAAGGTACCAGCATCTGGGGTCACTTCTGGAAAGCTCTGTCATGAAACACAGCACAGCCCCCACCACAGCAGGACTGCTTAATAACGGGACATGGGGAAAAAGAGCTGGCTGGGAGCAATTTCAACTGGCTATGAGCAACTGGAAGTGGCCTTTGGGCTGCCCTGGGGAGCTGGGAGACGCTGCAGATCCCAGGGAAGGTGACGCATGCCTTTGGCAGGAGCCCATCCCCGGCATCCCACGGAGCCAGAGACGGAGCTTCCCAGCTCCAGTGGGATTTGGCTGGAGAAGCCCACACGGTTCACGATCCCATTGCACCAGCTGTTACCCCACTGACAGCAAAAAAGTAGCTTCCCAAGCTTAAAACTCAAGGAATTAGCAAACCCAGGGGTAAAGCTGGACTGGAGCAGCCCCCAGGCGCAGTCCATCCCATGGCAGCTCCTCCTTGCAGAAGCCCTGGCTCAGGAGCCAAAAGGAGTGATGGAAACATGGAAACCTCTCCCAGAATAACAGCTGGTCAAGGCAAGACTGAGGCATCTGATTTTTCATGCTCTTTTTAAGCACCAGTGGTTTTCTAACACTAAAAAACCCCAAAGATCCAAAGCCCTTTACACAGAGCCTGGCACCACAGAATCCAAGTCCCTGCCTTTCTCCTCGGTAATTACACCCCAGCCATCCCAAAAGCTGCTGGTAATTGCTGTCCCAGTGGCCTTTTGGTCTGGAGGAGAGGAATTACTCTCCCAGTGGCATCCAGAGAGGAAACACCCAACACTACTCCACCAAAGCCTCTCTGCAATGAAACGCTCGCCTGTTCCTGTGCTCCGTCAGAAACGCCTCCTACGTGGTGTAAGAGCCTTGTAACCAAAAAAATGCTATTGATCTGAGGAGTGAGTAGCTCCAGAAAGAATTTTTTGTGTGTGAAGTCTGTGTTTGGCCAGTGGGGACGTGGATTTGAGACTCCTTTTGCTCTCGCTGTTGACTCAAAACGGAAAAGGAGCTCTGGTCAACAGCAGATTTTTCCCTGTTTATTTGCTTTGCCACTGCTGAACGCAGATCTGAGGATAATGTGGGAATGAAAGGTGGTGAAGACAATGGGAATGTTTTGACAGGCTTCCAGAGGGATTTAGGGTGGTGCAGAGCTGGACAGCTGATACCTCCACCAAGCTGATAAAAAAAAAAAAAAGAGGTTTTTGTCTAGAGTCTGTGCTTCCCACATTTTCTATGGTTGGTTGAGGATGACGACAACATGAAAACAAGCACGATGCAGGCAATAAAGCACATTTGGATCTCTTGGAAGTGCATGACACATTTCTTTCCCAAGTCTCCTAAAAAACCAGATTCCTTTGAGCAAAGAGGGAGCGGCCAATCACTTCCCCAAGTCACAAAGCTGAATGCACCCCCAAAAAGTGAACGGGGGGAGGGAAGAGCTGTTCCCTGAGCAGACCAGAAAGGAAACCAAACTGTGCTCATCAGCTGATGTGTTCCAGGAGGGTTTAACACCAGGCCCTATTAACAGGCATCAGAGGCAATCTGAAACTGCACAAAGCAAGAGACAATGTGACGATAAAGCAGCATTTTAATTAGCAGCAGTTCCTTCCCCAGCCCAAAAGGTTCCTTCTGTGCATTCATATTCCCAGAACAACAACTGCCTCCTTGTATTCCATAAATCAAAAAAAACCTCATAAAACAAGGCACTGCAATTGCACATTCCACATAATGGTCCAGAAATAAATTAGGCAATAAATATCAAATAATATATCCACATCAGCAGTGAAAATCTACTCCTTGGATAATCAGAAGGGAAGATGCCTTCCAGCAGCTTATGTCTGGCGGCTTGAAACAGGTAAAACAATACAGAGCTTTAATAAATCTTTTATCACCTTTTCTGCTGAAGAATATGGCAATTGTCCTGGGTAATGGCTTCCCTGAGCCCTGTATCCATCAGCCCTGATGCAGTTGGTGTCAGAGCCAGGGGATCAGAACAAGAGCCACTTGTCAAAAGCAGGCAGACTTTTCCTTGGTCAATATTTGGTGCCAGCCATCACTTACAGCAACACATTTTGGAGAAGCTCAGGGCACTCATTTCACCCTGCCCTGAAACTCCCTGACCCCGCAGACACTCCCTGGCCACGTGACAGAAATCAGAGGTGATTTCAGCAAAGTTATTTTGCTCTGGAGAGGTGGCAGCAGATGGGGCAGGACCGTGTGAGGTGAGGACCCTGTGCAAGGTTTGATTCCTCTCAGAAACACATTGGTCACATCCTTTAGAGACTGATCCCAGAGACTTTTCAACCTTCACCGAGGACACAGCAGAATCAACCCCCAAATGTGCTAAATCAACCCCTAAATACACCGAGGACACAGCAGAACCCTAAATACACCATGAGCACAGGGGAACAGGAGCCTAATTCTCAGAAGCTGCTCAGAAAACCACAGAACCTTTGTATTTTCACCCCAAACCTGGAGCACAAGCCCAGGGAACAGCCCCAGTGCCAGACTCATCCCTTCCCAGGAGCTCAGGAGTTAACTCTTACCTTTCCGAAGTCCCGCACATCAAAGAGGTCGAAGGGATCAAAGAGGTCGCTGTTCCTTAACCCAAACTTGTCGTGACACACTTTCAGGAAGGTTCGGATGTTCTTCAAGCAGAGAAACTGAGGGAGAAAAAAAGAGCCAAGGAGGGGAAAAGTGAGCGAGAGAGGCACAAATTGTAACTGAGATTTACTGAGTTAAACCCAAGACGAGTTAGCAGGGACTGAGGAGCTCGCACTGCAGAGCCAGGCAGGAGTTTATTTGTTGTTTCTGAGGATGTCAGGCTCCGGGTGCCCTGCAAGGGCTCCTGTGTTCTCAGCTGCACACCAGGAACACAACACCCCTTTGAAAAACAAGTTTCTCCCAAGGTAACGTCGCAGAAGGGCTGCAAAACTCAAGCCAGGACGTTTCCCTTGCAAGGTCAGAGGCAAATATAAATTACAGCTGATGTTCCACAGAAGTCCAGCATTGAATATTTAACCATTTCCAGCACGATCCCATTTGGTTCCCTACAGAAGGGACACGTGTTACAGCAACACGACAACAGGGAATGGCTTTAAACTGCCAGAGGGTAGGGTTAGATGGGATATTGGGAAGGAATTCCTGGCTGTGAGGGTGGGGAGGCCCTGGCACAGGCTGCCCAGAGAAGCTGTGGTTGCCCCTGGATCCCTGGAAATGTCCAAGGCCAGGTTGGACAGGGCTTGGAGCACTCTGGGACAGAGGAAGGTTCCTTGCCCAAGGTCAAACTGGATGATCTGCAATATCCCTTCCAACCCAAACCCTTGGTTATCCAGCGTGGCCGACTGGCAGAGCAACATTAAGTTTCTCTTTAAAAAAATCCTGTCTTTGGCTATAGCAATAATTGGTTTATCCACGATCATCAGGGATTCTGAAAGCTGAGGACTCCAGAGGGTCTTGCTCCAACGGCGCTGCCTGGCAGCACAGGGGCTAAAGAAGAGCAAAATAAAAATCTGCTTCATTTTTGCAGCTGCATCACCTACATCCTTCATCTGCTGAGCCAGCCAATTAACTTCCCTTCTTTCTGCCTCCTCACTGCAAAATACCTTCAATTTATCGCTGTCTTTAGGCAACTCCTCACTTTTTCAGCAAATTCCTTACAAACACCTAACAAATGTGTTAGAATCCTAAGGAAATCAATCCATTAGAGGGGTGAATCACCCCCATGTGATCAACAGGCAGAGGAGCCAAGCTGCCTTTGGGTGGATTCCCTCAGCCTGGTTTTGTCACTTGGCACAATCTCGGCTCCCCGAGCTGTCATCAAACACACACCACGCAAAGGCGCCGCTCGCAAACTTCACCCGGGGTTCAAAGCAAAAGAAAATAGCTTAATTTTCTTTTAATTAAAAGAATCAAAGCCAAGTCTTTGGGGCCATGGTATCTCCCGAGCTGCGGCCGCGGCGCAGCTCGTTATCGCTGCTTTGGGGATTAGGCACGAGGTTTCCAGCCATGGATTAGCAAAACCACCTCATTAACAGCTGGCTGGTTCACCTCCACAAAGCAAGAAATAACCTTTTCCCCTTCTCCCCCACGCCACGGGGCCAGCAGTGCCAGCAGAGCTCCCCCAGCACGGGGATGGCACAGGACAGTCCCATCGCAACACAGCCCTCTCCTTAGACAAGCACGTGCCAGAGGCAGGAATTGCAAACAAATCTGGTTTTCTAGGGCATTCCTCTATCGCACATAAACGCTGCAGTAAATAGAAGTGTCTAGACTGTGAGGTTTTTGGTGGTTTTTTTTTTTTTCGGAAGTGCTTTACAACCTCTCTTGCTGACATGGGTTATTTCATAACTTCATCTCCTGGGTCTCTGCAAGAATTTACACCCCGGGCTGTGTGTGCTGCTGCACTGCAGTCCCATTGATCCCAAAGTTCCAGCATGTGCTTATTTTAAATCCTTTTTAAGCCTCCAATTTTGAAAGTTAATGGCACAGGGTACAGCCACAATTACACACAGCGAGATGCAAACTTCCTCTGCAGAACCGCCCTGCCCCTCTGCAGCATTCCCTCCCTGCTCCCGCTCATCCCAGCTCTGAACCACAGTCTCAGAATCACAGAATGGTTTGGGTTGGAAGGGACGTGCAGGATTATCCACTTCCACACCTTCCACTAGCCCAGGCTGCTCCAAGCCCTGTCCAAGCTGGCCCTGGACGCTCCCAGGGATGAGGCAGCTACAGCTTCTCTGGGCAACCTGGGCCAGTGAAAGAGCCAAAGGCCAAAGCTGATTTTGCTCATCTCTTGGAGTGAGAGCTCCTCTAGACCCAGGCCCAGAGGAAAGCAAAAGCACAGGGGTCGAATTAAAATCTGTGACTAAGCTGAAATACACAAAGTCACACCAAAGTGAAATAGAAATATAGATTTTTAACTTTCAGTAGAAATATATGCTAACTGCTTTAAACACTGAAAAGCCGCAGCAAAGAGACCTTAAATACAGTTCTTACTGCAGCAGTGTTACCCTTCCACAGAATTTCTTTACTTTAGACAAAACATAGATGGAACTATACTGTTCACATTTTTTTAGATAGAGTGTTCACACAAACAGTAAGAGCTGACAGAAACTATATACCAAATCTGTGTAATACCTATGTAANTTGAACTCTACCTTCAGAAAACTATGAGACTATGGAATAAAAGACTTTAGCAGGACAGCAGCCTCCTCTACTCTTTCACCTTTGGCCATAAAGGGAAGGTGTTCTGTGAAAAGCTTCAATTCTCATCCAATTCAGAGTGGAAACCACCTCGCCACAGCTGGAAAACGAGGAGGAGGCACCTGGCACAGTGGCACTACCCCAGGTGACAGCAGCAAAGAGCCACCACGCCCCCAGCCAGGCCCTGAGCACCAGCAGGTGACAAACATCGAGGAAAAAGCCCACAATCTGTTTAAAGAGATGCTGAAAAAGGCCTGATGTGAAACACAACAACCACAATTAACCAGAGTCCTGCTCCACCAGCGAGGAGCTGGCAGCAGAGCGAGGCCACCAGGCTGCCCACAAGAAATGCCACCACTCGGGATGACAACTGCAGGTGGGTTTCACCCTCACTTCTGGAGCACCACAAGTCCAGGTGGGGACACCCAGCGTGGGTGTTGGGGGCAGAATTCACTCCTGGCACTGCTTCTGTGGCCAATCTGCAAAGTGTTATCTTGTGGTATTGATTTTTTTGGCGTTTCGAGGTCGCTGCTGGTGGAGGACTACGAATTCTTGGCTCAAGACTGTTACTAAATGGCCACATGTTAAAATTAGCTCCAATTTAATGTGGGCTGTGCCGAGGCCATTTTATTCACCAGTCAATCACACCTTTGGACAAGCAAACATTTCGCAGGGGAAAAAAGAGAGAGGGAAATCAATGTTCTCCATGGGGCTCATTCAGCACCTGTCAGGCCCAAAATCAATGGTGTCATTTATCTGCTCGGAGCGAGGGCCCTGAGATCTCCCCTGGTAAAAGGGAGCACAAACAACACAAATTCCAAGTCCTGTGCATCCATAACAACCCCTGGGAGCCACCAGCCAGGGCTTTCGGGCACAGACACCATGCTCAGTTCTGGAAATAGACCTGAAAGCATGGCAAATTCCATGGATACCAACATTTCTAGGCTCCAGAGCAGCCACAGCACAAATCCTTGGGTGGGGAGAACATCCTGGGCACTGCAAAGCTCATCAGGGAGGGGAGAGGCAATTGGAACAGGGATGGGATTGTGCCAAACAGAGCAAGAAACTCATCTGGTAAAACAAATTACCTTGAGGCCTGATAATAGATGAGAAAAGCGTGGTCAGTTCTGCCCCAGACCTCAGAGGGGAGTGAAGAACCAGCACCAGAGAGAGGCAGCAGAAGGGCCCCATCACCTGCGCTCACCCGGTTTCACAAGAGCTCCACTTATTTTTAACCACTCTGCAAAGTCATAAAGTGAATAAACTGCTCTGAACTCCCACTGGGAGCCCTCGGCCACCCTGCTGCACCAATGCTTGGGACACACTGGGACCTCCTCAGCAGCTGCTGGTGATGCCTTAGGTTTTAACTTCTGTATTTTCCAATCCTGCATTCCCAGTGTGTAACTGTGCAGTGTCCTGCAGCCTGGGAGCTGCTGCTCTCTCATGCTGAGACAGACAGAACAAAGCCTCTCCAGGCTGCTCTCCAAGGACACCCAGCCCAGCCTAGGCCCAAAATGTGTAACCCAGCATCTTGAGAAGGGGGGCAAGCTGAGGGGAAATTCCATCATTAGCTAAAGTTTAATTGGTGAAATTGGGTTGAGATGCAAATGGAGCAAAGCTCTAAAAGTGTGAAGAACTCGTGACTCGGGGTCCATCTTGGGTGCAGCCTTTGGCCTGCCCAGGGTGTGCCTCTGAAGGCCTTTCTAATAAATATCCACCTTTATTCCCTTCCTCCTGTCCAGTCTCTGTTTCTAGGTTGGCCTCTTTAGGCATCACTGGGATGCTCTGTTCTAAAGGAAGTTTTCATGATTTTATCTCCTTTACTGCATTCAGTGAGTCTGAAGACTCCTCGGACAATCGCGGCGCACACGAAGGGTTGTGCTGCCAAGTGTTTGTGCCACTCAAACTCAGAAATGCACTGGAGGTGCCTTCAGGGGAGGTCAAAAAAGGGATAATTTGGCACTTGGGATAACTGCACTTCGCACGGGGACACTGGGATCCCAGCAGGGACATGCCCAGCCACCCCACAGCAGCCAGGCAACCCCACAGGAGGATGTTTCTGCAGTTGGAAACTCCAGCTCTGGGGCTGGGAGAGGAGGCTGTGGGTGCTCAGCCCCTGACCCCTTCTCACACCCCCACTTCAGGCCCCTCCCTGCAGTCCCTGAATGACTGGGCACCCGTGGCACCTGTGCTGACGAGACAGGAGCCATTTCCAATGCAAATTCATCAGAAAAGAGCCAACTACTCGAGCTCCTTGTGGTGGGCTGGAAACACCCCCCAGTCCCACAGGCTCAGAGGCCACACATGCTCCTGACACCCACCAAAACTGCTTTGTTAAAGGAAAAACAAAATCATTTCGGTTGGAAAAGACCTCTAAGATCGAGTCCAGCCATCAGCTCAGCGCTGCCAAGCCCTCCACTAAGCCACGGCCCCAAATGCCACATCCCCACCCCATTAAATCCCACCAGGGATGGGGAATCCACCACTTTTCACTGGCAGGGACAGACAAAAAGCTGGAGAACGCAGCAGCAGTTGCTCAACAACCAAACTGGGATCCCAGGTGGGGTCTGGAGGAGCATCAAAGCAGCCCCTGCTTTGGGATGGACGTGCAAAGCTTGGGAACCTCCAGGCGACTTCTAAATAATGTGATAAAACGTAAGAAAAGGAAAGAAATGAGGAGGATGGTTTTGCCTGGCAGGGCAGGAACATCCAGCAGCACAGAGCATTTTGGAAAGGCCCTTTTGGAGAGGGCTTGGGGCTGATGGGGAGGGCACACAGTGGCACACGGGGTGTCTGGGCAGGCGGCCAAGTGCTGAGCCTGGCCAGAGCCGTGGGCTTGGAATGTGTCCTGCAGCATGCAAGGAATGCTGGAGCTCTGCTGGGGGAGATAACCCCGCTGATGAATGACGAAAGGGACTTTCTTTAGCACTTCCTGGCCGTGATGTCAGATTTCCTCTTATCTCACTGCCGGCACCGCTCGAAAACGCCGGGCGAGAAGTGAGTCCTCAACGGGCAGCTGGGAGCAGCTGCTTATCACAGGCTCTGCAAATGGCCAAGGGAGGCTCTCTCCTTGAGAAAACATCATTTACAACGGGAAAACAGGAGTCCCATGGCACAAACCTCTGCAGAAAGCCAAAGGGTGCATCTCTGAGTTCCCCCGTGCTACTCTGACATTGCAAATGGGCATCAAAACTCCCTTGGCTTCCTCCAACATCAGGAGTGGAGAGAAAGTCCAAGAGCATCCAGTGGGAGCTGCAGGGCTGCTGCACCACATGGCAGAGGCTGGGATTAGGTGGTCTTTAAGGTCCCTTCAAACCCAAACCCTTCTCTGATGTAAAACTGAAAATCACCACCTGTGTCTGATCTCTCCAAATGGCTCTGCCCCATCCCGCTCCCCTCCACATCGAGGGCTCACCAGGACACTTTTGGGAGCAGCAATGAGTCAAAAGCACCAGTGGAGCTCGAATAACCCCCCCAGCAGCACCAAATCTCCTCTGGCTTTGTTCCTCCGGGCTTTGTTCCTCCCCAGCTTCGCCCCATTGTCTCTGGTGCAGAGACAGCACAAAACCTCTCTGCAGAGAATTCCCCTCCACATTTGGATTCAAGTCGCAGCTCATCAATTACTTCAGATGGACAGATTAAATTTCAGGTTGTTGGACAGCAGATTTATCTATTGAGAAGTGGAGAATGAAATTATTTCTCAAACAGTTTAGCACTATTATTTCCCCCCCCCCCTTTTCAAAGCCATTCTCATCGCTGAGAGCTCCAGGGCTGGGCAAATTCCACTTAGGGAAGCTGATTAATGAGCCTGAAACACTGATGAGGGCTGACCTCTCCACAGCTTCTCCCTCTCACATCCACTCACGAGCACGATTTATCCCTAGGAAAGCACCTGAGGGAAAGCAACCACGTATTTTAGCTAACACCCACAGCTGGGCACTGGGAGGACTGGGGGAAACAAAACCTACAGCAAGCAAAGGTCCTTTCCAGGGAGGAGAATCAGCCAGAGCTCGAGGGGATGCAAAACCCCTGCACAGACTCACCAGGAGCTTGTCCAGGGAGCCAGAGAGGGAGTCCAGCAGCAGAGCAGGACAGGCTGCCAAGCCCTGCTCTGGTCCTGCTCATCCTCACACCTTCACTCATCATTGCCCTGGCACAGCTCAAAGGGACAAAGATCCCCCAGTTACCCCACAGGAACTTCCCATCACGGTCTGTGGGCTCTCAAAGGGAAGAGGTCTCTCTGCTAATAATATTGAACTCATGAACTGGAAACCAGAGTATACATAGAATTGTGAAAATCACTTAAAACTACAAAATAAAATTAAAAAAAACAATGAAGTGATGCTCTGGAGCAACCTGTTAAGCACCCAGAGGTCCCAAAGCTCACCCCAGAGGCAGAGGACACTCAGAGTGGGCTGCTGTCACCCTGCCAAGCCCCGCGCTCCAAGAGCTCATCCTATTTTATCCAAGGGAGGTCTTCCTGACTCCTGGACTCCTCCTGAGGACTGCCAGGCTCCTTTCCTCCATTAAATATGGAAAAAAAGGAAAGAAAAAAGGTCCTAAAGTGTGGCTAAACCCCCATCAGGCAGCTGCTGAGTCCAAGACAACTCAGGGCTGGAGGAGGGGACAAGGATCCGGTGACAGCCGTGAGTGGAGGGGGAAAGGACGTCACAGCGAGCCCAGATGTTTGTGTGCTGTGAGGAGAGCTCCCACCAGCACTGATGAGCTCCCCAAAGCCCAAAACCTCTCCCTGGTGGCAGGAGAGGCTCTGAGAGCCCGTGCCAGGAGGCAGCAGATCCCACATTCCCGGGGGAGCGCCGGGCTCTGTCCGTCTGTCCATCCGAGGGTCACCCCACGGCACCCGGGGGCTCTAAATGAGAGGAAGGAAGCTGCAACTTCCCGAAGAAATGGCTGGACCTGCCACTGCTGACAGTACTTCCCCCCTTTGTGGAGCCCTCCCAGGCCTGCACACGCTGGGAAGGCTGGAATCATTAAGGTTTTAAGGCTTTAATTGCAATTCTTGGGAGGGTTTCATCCACACTGCTTACGAGGGTGAAATTACCCCAGCCACCCCAAATCCAGCGGGTCCAACAGGTTCAGCACTGCCCCAACCCCCCCCAGCCACAGGTCTGAGGTCTGTGTAACCCAAACCCTTCCCACTGAGGTTTTAGAAAACCCCAATCACATCCCTGCATCACTGATTGCACGCAGAGGTTGATTTTTTAGGGTGTCTCTAAGAGATCTGCAGAGCCAATCCCGGGAATAACGAGAGCTTTTGGCAGAATCAGGGGGGCACAACCCCTCTGGGAGAGCACTGCTCTGCAGCAGCTCCTGGGGGATGGATGGCTGTGGAGTTTTTATGGGACACTCTTTTCAGGTGAGGGTGAGAGAGCAGAGGAGGCTGCTGTTCTGATGAAGTTCTTTATTCCATAGTCTCATAGTTTTCTGAAGGTAGAGTTCGAAGGGGTTACATGATAAGGCCAAGCAGTAACAGCAGCAGCAGGCAAACAGCAAGTAAAAAACAGCTTCTTCTCTAAACTTACAGAAGGGTGGATTATAGTTGTTAATTAACCAGTAAGATTAACACACGACTTTAATTTTTCTTTTTTCAACCTATCCTGGTCTAATTCTAACAGTCGTAAACCTTACACAAGTATTACATAGGTATTACACAGATTTGGTATATAGTTTCTATCAGCTCTTATTGTTTATGTGAACACTAGATCTAAAAATGTGAACAGTATAGTTCCATCTATGTTTTGTCTAAAGTAAAGAAATTCTGTGAAAGGGTAACACTGCTGCAGTAAGAACCGTGTTTAAGGTCTCTTTGCTGCAGCTTTTCAATGTTTAAAGCACTTAGCATATATTTCTACTAAAAGTTAAAAATCTATATTTTTATTTCACTTTGGTGTGACTTCATGTATCTCAGCTTATCCAAAGGTTTTAATTCAGCTTCTGTGTTTTGGTTTTTCTTTGGGCCTGGGTCTAGAGGAGCTCTCACTCCAGCAGATGGCAAGGCAGGGAGCAGAGGCTCTGCATCCCTGAGCACGGGAAGAACCCCAAGGATCACCCCCCTGCTCCAGAGGAGAGAGCCAGAAACTTCCAAGGTTCATCAGTACCACAACAAATCCATCCAAGGGCGTTCTTTTGGGCTTTCTCACAGAATCCAGGAATCTCTCACTCCTGCATCTCAGATCTGGGGGTCTCCACAGCACACTGCCAAATCCAGGCTGGGCTTTCCTGAGCAGTCAGATCTGAGGCTGCAGAAAGCCTGGGAGCAGGAGAGCTCAGAGGCACCTGGAATGGAGAGTTCCCTTCCACACTCCTCAAACCCAACCTTTCTCTCTTCTTGCTGCAAAAATGCAGCTCCACCAGGGGAACTCAGTTAAAAAAGGAGGGGAAAAAAGAAAAAAATGGAAAAAAGAGATGTCTTAGCTCATACTGCTGTTGTGAAGTCCTAACCTCGTGTTTGCCTCACCCAGGATCACACTCCACACAGATAAGAGAAAGGATATGTGAAAAATAAACCCTGATTAGAAGATTTTAGTCTCGATGAAGAAACGAGATAACTCCGTGCGTGGGAAGGCTCCTGCAAAGAAAACTCAAAACATTTTGGCCGAGCCAAAGCTCTGAGACAGGACTTGACCTGAACCGTGACAATCAAATTATAACAGACCACTCAGCTGCTCTTGAGGAAAAGCAGGAATTGCGTAAGCCCAGCTCGAGTTACACTGCAGTGCTGAGCTTCCAGGGAACTTCCCAGGCAGGCATTGTCCTCCTGCTCCTCAGGCTGGCGCAGGGAAGGGAACTGTGGTGAGCTTTTGACAGGACAGCGATGAGAAAAGCTCTGGTGCAGCTCTGAGAGGAGTCAAGAGCAGCCAAGGCAGCAAATCGAGCCCTGTCACGTCAGGCACTGGGGCCAGGCAGCAGCCTGCAAGCCTGGGCTCATTCAAGACATCCACACAACCTCATTTTTGTCTCTTGAAAACCAAGCATGCCCTGAAAATGCTGAAGAGCCAAGCTCTGAAACTTCTGCGAACCACAGAGTGGGATTGGAGGGTGCCTGCAACAGGAGACCCTATTGTAATTCAATTAAATAATAACCAAACATGCAAGTTGAATTAAAAAGCTTTATCTCAGCTATAGAGGAGTCACACCTGAGCAGATTTTAAATACTCATCGATATCTGGACATGTTCAAGGCCAGGTTGGACGGGGCTTGGAGCAACCCTGTCTAGAGGAAGGTGTCCCTGCCCATGGCAGGGGGTGGCATCCGATGAGCTTTAAGGTCCCTTCCATAAAATCTGTGATTTTATGATCCCCAAACACCCCTGAGCTGGCATTAGACAGAGGCACATCCCCATTTCAGGGCACACAGCAGCCTCACTGCAGACTCTGCTTTCTTGAAACATCCCAAGAAATCTGATTTTAGAAATCCTGCCATCAGACCAACAGCATGGAACCTTCCAGCATCCAAAAGGCTTTTCTGGGAAGAGCTTGTATGGCTGCCATTGCATTATTCATCCATCGTGGGTAAAATGCAATTTTTCTGCACACAGTCACGCTGTGGGGTGACTCCCTCCCAATTAGCCTCGCCTCACTCTCACACAGCCTCCAAAATGCCAAATAATGCACTGTTTGCCTCGGTGCAGGCAGTGCCAGGGTACCTGCCAGGAGGCAGAACAAACAAACTGCTGCCACATCCATCCCACGGAGCCCAACAGGGCATCGCCCATGGGAATCACCACTGCAAAGCAAACCCTCGGCCAAGGAAAACATTTCTGATGCCAAGTTTGTCGCAGCTTTCACCTTATAAATGGAGGAAATAAAAGCCTGGAAAAACTGCAGCTGGCTGCTGCGGTGAGATTTGCAGAGCCTTGCCCAACACACAAGACTTGGAGGGGATGGTTCAGCTCCCAGATCCCCGGAGCAGCCGAGGCTGGAGCAAACAGAGGAGTTCTGCATCCCAGGAGCTGGAAAGAACCCAGAGATGGGCACCGTGACACCTCCTGCACTGCTGCCCAGGCTGCCAGCCACCCCCAGAGCCCTGCTGAAAACTGGGTTTGGAGAGAAACAGCCCCAAAATGTCACCCCCGGGGCCAGGATGGCATTTTTAGAAGCAGACAACAAACACGCAGAACATTTTCTTAATGGCACCAGGTAATGATGCTGAAAGACACCCCCCAGCTCCTGCCTAGAGAAGGAATTAAAACCACAACACTTCTCCCATTCTGGAGAACTGATGCAGACCTGCACACGAAATCAAGCTGCATTTTCACGAGATTGAGCCCAAAATGTGCTTTTTAACAGGTCCCTGGATGCTCATGGCTCCACAGCAGGGCTCTGCGCTGCCATCGGCTCCTCAGGGCAGAGATGGGGCTGGCAGGAGCAGCTCAGCTCCTTCCTCACCCCAAAAAGCAGCAGAAATGGGGTCGTGGGGTGCCCCCGGGCCAACCAAGCTGTGCTTTGCTCCTCCAAAATGAAAACCTTTCCGGTATCACAGCCAGACCTCGCTCGGGGAGGGAGCGACCACTGCCCCTCTGAGTCTCCTGGGTGATGGGCAGGAGTTGAGCATCGAATCTGCAGCTCTGGGCAGCAGCAGGAGCTGAAGCAGGGGCTGGCAGAGCTGGGGAAAGCAGCCCGGGGTGCCTGTGCCAGCTCCTGGAGGCTGCCCGTGCCCGGGGAGCGAGGATGGACAGGCAGCCCTCAGGCTCTCGGGGTCGCTCAGGGCTTCTTCCTCTCCTCAGCTTTAAATAATGAATGCTTTTGTTGCATTTCAGCCTTGGGAAGAACCAGTGCTGGGAACAAGAAGGGTTTTTGCGTTTGCCCACAGTTTAACCAAGGCTGGGATGAGCCCCCTGCATTGCACCTTCCCCCCAGGAACAGGAAAATGTCAGAGTTTCACATGATAAACCCACAGCTGGGTACTCAGAACTCCCCTGGCACCAGGAGAAGCCCCCCATGAGTCTCCACCAGACTCTAGAATGCTTCATAGCACGTCCCAAAATCCTACTTGTCCAAATGAATCAACCCCAAATCCATTCCTGAGCACCAGGAAAGGAAAACCCACCCACAAACACACGAACACCCATTTTTCTGTCTCCCTAAAGCACTTGTGCTGCCCTGGGCAATTTGCATTCAGGGTATCAGTTCCTCTCCTTTCAGCACTGCAAGGAAATTAATTAACTGAAGAGTAACTGTAAGTATCACAAAGCTTGGGAGGCCAAGACAGGAAATCTGAAGGTTAACCATCACATTTAACACAGCCACGAGATAAAAATCAGAATGAACTTTGATCAGGGGGAGGATGAAGAGGCCACTGGCATCACTGTGATATTGGTTATTTGGGTTTTTTTTTAAGATTAGAGGATGTATTTTATCTGTAAGGTTTCAATTAAGCATTTTCAGCCCTCGTGGAGGAAAGAGAGATGTTGAATTCTTTACTAGAGAGCATCAAGCATCATTGCAATCACTCTGACACTGCAGTGAAAGCCAGGTGAAGAGCACAAGAGCCATCACTCCTCGATCCTGGCACCGTATTTTAAAGGAAACCCCAACTGTGGCAAGGATGCTCTGAGCCCCAGCAGAGGCAGGGCTGTCCCGAGCAGCTCCAGGAGTGCTGCTGCACATGGAGCCTCCCCCTGCACGTGCCCAATTAGCCCAATTCACACCACAGGAAGAAAACAGGCAGCAAAAAGGAAATCACTTCCCATTCTGAGTTATTTTTTGCAAGGGTGGAATTTGATGAGAGGCTCCAGCCAGAATTAAGTCTGATTCTGTGAAGTTTCCTGAAGCAACCAGAGATTTGTTACCACGATGAATTAAAGATCTTCCTGCAGTGAGCAGTGTTTAAATTTTGGCCTCAGACTCCAAACCTGCCTGGATTTGGGCACAGCCCCATCCCTGACCTCCCCCTTCCTTCACTCAATTAAACCAAGGGGAGCTCCATTTCTGACTCAATTTATTTCACTCTCTCCTTGAGGATGTGACTATTTTACCTCATCTGGAGGATTTTCCCCTCCTTTCCCGAGCAGAATTTATTGCCACAGAACAGTTCCTGCTCTGCATGATGAGAACAGGCTACACAAAATTAATCTACTGGCTACTTAATTTGTAAAGCTGCTTAGAAAGGTCAGGTCCCCAGCTCATAAAAACCACCACTGAGAACAGATCCCAGCGATTACAGGAAACAAGGCTCTGGATATTTCTATAAATTAATACTCGGGGAGGATAACAAGATAACAGGACCCTCTAATTGAACACCCACACCCCATTCCTGGCAGCTCTTGGACTCATTTATTACAGCAACACATCAGGGGTGCACCCAAAGCTGGCACCTGGGGCTAGAGGGGGTTAGAAATCCTCCCAAAAATCTCCTGGAGGCTCTGACTGAACAGTTTCCAGATCTGGCTTCAGATTCCTGTAAGGCAAGTCCTCCTTTCTGAGCCAGACTAACAGGGGCTAAACACACATAGGCAGAAAAATATTTCTATATTTTTTATCCTTTTTTTTTTCTCTGCTAAAAATATGGAAGAGCAAACTTTTGTATTTTGTGAGGGGGTTTTATATTTTTTCAAATAAAAAAATTTAAATTATTTAATGGGAAGTAACTCATTTAATGGGAAGTTTAGCGTGGGGATTAATCACAAACACCAACACCCCTGTGATTCTGCACTGATTTACACCCACTTAAGCAGGAAAACTCCACTGGAAAGTCTCCCTGTGAGACAAGGGGAAAATCCAGGTGTCTCTGGGAGCTGGCTCTGCCCCCCTCCATCCCCTGCACTGATCTGGGTCCTGTCAGACACAGCTATTTCCCCAGGACATCACTTCCTCTGGAACAACCTGCTCCAGTGCACCGTGTCCCTGCCCATGGCAGGGGGGTGGAACTGGAGGAGCTTCCAGGTCCCTTCCAACCCCAAAGCAGTCTGGGATCCCATGGAACAGGATTTAATGAGGTATTCAGCAGCCAGACAGGAGCAGCTCCACCAGACAGTGCCCGAGCAAAGCTGATGTTAATTGGAGTATCTCAAATAAACCCCGGTACCGGGTAATTGCATTCGCAGAGCGTTAGGGAAGGTTGGGCTGCTTTTGCTGTGCCGGGCTAATTAATTTGGTACAATTTGAGGATGCAGATAAGGCCCCAGGGACATTTTGGGCTGGACCATTAATGCTGTGTTTCAGCCAGAGGGGTGAAGAGGGGAGCTGGCAGCAGCATCTGATTCCTTCTCAGCTGCTCCACTCCATCTCCTTCCAAAGCCACCCACTCTGCTGGAGCAGGCTGGGAACTGTCTGGACAGGAAAGGACAACATTTGGAGCTTAATGGGACAGGATCAATAAGTCTAAACAGGCAGCAGCCCTAAAAAAGCTCACTGACCCACGAACTAAAGTGACTTTATTGACACAGTTAAGACAGAATCAACACGCAGTCAAAACGCAGACTCTTCATTTCCCCTTTTTTTTTGGCAGCATCCCTGCTCTAATTTCCTAAGTACCACCCAACCGAAGTTAATTTTTAGTACAGCTGCATGTATGACTTCCTTCTGCTTTAAATTATCCCTTCTCTTAGCAACTGCCTCCACCAACACAGACACAGGGCAGAGCTCGGGGAGGGGTTTTCTGAGCACGGAATGAAGGTGCGAGAACAAGCACGGAGGTTTTTGTCAGACTCGTGTACGCTCAGCCCCGGGCAGGAGTTATTAAAAACCCTGCCTCAGGAGCCAGCACGATGCATTTAAAAAGCCATCCAGCAAACATTAAGGCAGGTCTGGCTCCTGTGGAAATGGCTGTGGCACGCATTAGGCTGAGCTGTTAGGAATAAATTGCTCCTCTGCATAATGCAACCGAGACCACGCAAAGAGGGAGAACGAAGGCTCCGCGGTATTTTACAGGGCTATAAACAGCCAGGGAAATAAAACATCTCTCCTAAGGTGTAGCTTCCAATGCAAAAAGCTCTCACTCAAAGCAGTGCTGCCTCCAGCTCCGTGGGGGAAAGGCTTCCCAGCTGCTGAGAGCCTCGGGGAGGGGAGCAGAAATAACATGTCATGTAAAGTCATCGTGACCCGTCACTTCTGCTTACGCTCACCGAGCAGACGGAGGCTTTTCCTGGAGCACGCTCCATCAGGAACAGCATTCCCTGGCCAGGGCTCCAGCAGGGACCAACATCTGTCTGAGGGCCCTCTGGCAAAGGGCTCCCATCCCAAAAAGGGTGAGGGAGCCAAGGCACCGCACAGCCTCCAGTGCTGGGGTGGTTATGGAGCCTTCCAGGGAACAAAGCCTTTCCTCCTCTGTGTTTGGAACCTGAAGGCACAGGCAGAGCAGCCCAGGCCAGCCCGTGGTGGCTCTTCCCAGATCCCAAATCACTGGGTGTGTGCTGAGGGGCACAGACAGGCCCCAGGGACAGCTGAGCCTGGCCCTGCACACCCTCACACTTCTGATCCATCATTCCCCAGCTTGGCAGAAGGCACCAAAGAGATTTCACGGAGGTTTTAGTCCTCCTCCACTCCTAAATACCTCCTTCAGCCCCAGGAAGCTTTCTCCACATTGCACTGAATAATCCAGGGAACATCCAGTAAAAGTGATGCAACGACCTGCAAAGCAACTGCGGCTCCAGTTTTGGTTTCCAGCCGTGTCAGCTCTTCCCTGGTATCGAGGGAAGAGACTCAGACACTCAACTTTTGAACTTTTGTCCCTCCTCCACCACATGGAACGAGCTCCCAGCTGCTCCGTGCCCAGCCTGAGTCTGGTCAACCACAGATCTGAATCCTCAGGGAAGGACTCAGAGGTTACACAATCACCAGGATGGAATCCTCCCTCCCCAGCCCACGTCAGGCAGATCCCACAACCTGAGAGCAGCACCACTCCCACTATTTAGCCCAAGCTCCCAGGAGGGCAGCAGAGGTCCCTCTGGTCAGCAGCCAGGCAGGAGGGACAGTCCCAGCACCTGCAAATTGCTGGGGTTACCTTGGACCACTTCTGTCACTGTTGTACCAGGGACGGCAAGAAACGACATAGGCTCCATTCAGAAGGGAATGGAATTATTTATTAAATTACAGACTGGTTTATATATCTTAGTTTGCTTGAATGGCATAAAATTATTGGTCCCCGACCATCCACCTCTTAGAATGATTGGCTAAACCCTACAACACCCATTTCAAAATATTTCTCCAGTCAGTACCACAACAATACTGGACAACAATTTGCACCTGCAAGATAAAGGATTGGTTTACAAAAAACCTCTGTTTTTCGGCCTGCATCCATGTGAAAGCAAGGACTTTCACACGAATGCTGGCAGAAAGCTGGAAAATCTCTCAGCGACCAAGCCTTCAGTATCTACACACTTCGTTCCTTACCCGGCCCATTTCCTCCATGAGAAGCCCCAAGGTCTCACACCGGGTCAGTGCGACCCCCAAACCAGCCCCAAATCTGCTCCCAAACCCTTTGGAGGGCTGGGAAACCCAGCTCAGCTCCCTTCCAGCAGCCACAACCTCCTCCCCAGGGGCCAGCTCTCCTCAGGCTGGGAGGTTTGGGAGTGACCACTGGGAGAAGGGACAGCACCCATGGAATGGTGTGGGGCAACAGTGGGACTGTCCCACAGCTCTCCCAAGCTTCCTGGAGCTGGGATGATGCCCAAAGAGGCCAACCTAGAAACAGAGACTGGACAGGAGGAAGGCAATAAAGGTGGATATTTATTTGAAAGGCCTTCAGAGGCACACCCTGGGCAGGCCAAAGGCTGCACCCAAGATGGACCCCGAGTCACAAGTTCTTCACACTTTTAGAGCTTTGCTCCATTTGCATCTCAACCCAATTTCACCAATTCAACTTTAGCTAATGATGGAATTTCCCCTCAGCTTGCCCCCCTTCTCAAGATGCTGGGTTACACATTTTGGGCCTAGGCCGGGCTGGGTGTCCTTGGAGAGCAGCCTGGAGAGGCTTTGTTCTGTCTGTCTCAGCATGAGAGAGCAGCAGCTCCCAGGCTGCAGGACACTGCAGAGTTACACACTGGGAATGCAGGATTTGAAACATATAAAAGCTAAAACCTAAGGCATCAGGGAAAGGATCCACGTCCTAAGCCTGGGACTCAGCACCACCCAGGCCTAGCCCAGGAGGAGGAAGAGGAGGAGGAAGAAGACACACTTCTGTCCCCTTCCCTTCACGCAGCCACACACAAACAGCACAGCAATAACCCAGCAATAACCCAGCAGTTGAGTCCTTTTGGACAAAAACAAATACTGGATTACAAAATCCAGCCCAGCTGTCTTCCCCCTCAAGCCCCAAAAAGGCAGAGGGACAACAAATCACTCTGCCCAGCGGTTCTCCTCAGGCAGAACGAAATCTTGGTGCTCTGCATTCCCAGATTATCTGGATAACCTTTGCCCAGGATCAGGGCCTCTGCTTGCAAAGGGCCTGGTACCCAGTGGAGCTTGGACCTGGGAATCTGTGAGGAACACAAAAATAATCCAAAAAGCAATGCAAATAACCTAAAACAATGCAAATAACCCAAAGCAGTGCAAATAGCAACATCTAAGTGGCTTTTTTGAGTGCTCACATCCACTGCTAAAGGAGATTTCTGAAGAACTGGGGTGTGGAAGCAGCCCACAGCACCCTCCCCACAGCTGCTTTTTTACAGCTGCCTCAAACCCACTGAACTGTAAAAATCCAACACTTGTTTGTTTTTTTCCCCCCAGGAAAGTTCTGCAGAAGTTTTTCCCAAAGACAGCAGGGATGACAGTGCCAAACCACGCCGGGACAGCATGCAGAGCCCTGGGCTGGGCATCACCTCCATCAGCCATTACCCTGGGATCCCAGGGACCACAACACGAGGATGTCAGAGCTGAGGAGAGCAGGGTGGGAGGCTGAAGATCCATTTCAGCTGAAATGTCAAACCCCAAAGCCCTGAGCCAGCTCCGGGTGGGACGAGCAGCCAGCGCCAAGAGGATTTTTGTCCAATTTTTTGAATCAAACCCTTAGTGGGTGGAGGGAGGAGAAGCTCCATGCTGATCCTTCGGCTGCTGACGTGCCAGAGACAAACCCAAGCAGTTATTAAGGCACCTGGAGCACAGACAGGTTAAATATCTCTTTTTGTGGGCGGGTTCCTCCTGTGCTCTGTGGGAGCAGCTCCTCCTGCCTCAGCAGCAGCAGAGGCAGGTAATGACAGCCCTGCTCACTGAATAACGGGTTTGAATGGAGCCACAACACTCCTGACTCCTCATCTGTGTCACACAGCATCCTCACACCCCGGCACTGTTATTAGAAGAGCTGTCTCTCAAAAAAAACTCCAAATCACAGGTGAAAAATTGGTTTTTTTCAGATTTTCCTGTGATTTTCCTCCTACAAAACCTGACGGCTGCAGGGGGTTGTTCCTTCCCTCTGCCCTGGCTCAGGGGTTAAACATCCATGCACACACACAGAACCTCATCTTTGGTGAGTTCCTCTCTGTCCCTCTGGATTTATGAGGCTGCTTTCCACCTCTTGAAGTTTTATCTCCCTCCTTTCATTCCCATCCAGTTAAATCAGGTGGTTAAGATCATTTTTCTCCCCACATAAAACAGGTAATTCTGTTCACTCAGTTCTCGCTGGTGGAGCCCAAAGCTGAACGTGGGCTGCTTTCAGTTTAATATTTTTATTATTTTACAAGGAGGGGGATTCAGGATATCACCAATCATCATTCTGGGTTTATAAATTTTAAAACCTGGGCATTTGAAATTCGCTTTCAAGTCTGCCAGGCCTCGGAGAACACTTCAATCACGTTCTTCTGCATCTCCCCAAAGCAATGAAAGCAAGGTTTGTCTGCCTTCCCTCAAGGAAAAATGAAACTGTCACGTCACAGGAGCCCAGGAAAAACACCAGGGGAGGAAGAGTCACAGAAATATTTAAGCTCAGTGCTGTTGATGCAGAGCTGTGGGTCAGACCCTGCCCAGGGTGAGCAGGATCCCCTGAAGGTGATGAGGGATGGAGAGGGACCAGCACAAGGAAAACACCCTGGAAGTGCCAACACAAACCTGCAGCTCCTGGTGACCACAGCGAGAGCCAAAGTGCAAGAAAAAGAGACTTTTCTGAGCAAGAAAGAGAGACTTTTCTGAGCACAGTGTGCAGGGATGCCACCCACCGGAACAGGTCGCCGGGCAAGCAGAGTTATTTCAGGAAATATTAAATATTCCTCCCCACACAGCCAGCCTGGCCCCACCCAGGCGGCAGGACTCATCTGGCAGATTGAACCTTCCAAAAGAACCTAAAGCCAGCAAAAAGTCCTCTTGGCTTTGGCTGAAATGACAAAACAAAGGACACTCAAATGCACATCAGCCCCACATCCCAGCCCCGTCCTTTCCCGCTGCAAAGGAACAGATTTTGCCCACGCTGCCAAAATTACCAGGAACTATGAAAACGCAATGAGGCTTCATCTTCCATCAATAAATTCATTTATTTTTCTATAGAGGCTCTCCCCCACCCCGGCAGCTGTATGCTAATTCCCCCTCAGCACTGCTTTATTATCACTTGGAACAGATGTTGCAGCCACTCCAAAATCTGGAGGTTACAAAAACTATTAACCTAAGCTGGGCGCCCGGCTGAGCTTGGGAGGGGTGAGGAGGAGGGAAAAGCTCAGCCCTGTCCTTCTGCCACTGGTCCCAGCCAAGCTTTGCCCTCCCTGCCCCAGCTCAGCACCCACAGCAACAATGGGATCCAAAACTCATCGACAAAAACGCCCCCAAATCTCCTAAAACAAATAGGGAGAGATCAAGGGGGATGCTGTGATTTACAGGCTTGGCCAAAAACTCAGGAATTAGCGTGGGTTTTCAACTGGGCACAAATGTGGATGCAATCAGCTATTTGGGGGTTTTTTTGGGGTGTCTTTGTTGGGCGGGGGGTGTGCAAACAAAGTCATCCCAACCACAGATAAATCCAAGTGAGAAAGGTTTAGCATTCCCCACGGAGTTCCTTTCTCCAGAGCAGCCCAGTGTGACTCCTGGAGTAATTAATGCCAGAATCTATTTATGACCTTTGAATAAATTGTTCTTTTCTGAAGGGAAAGCTGTTAAACACGTTAGCAAATATAATTAAGAGGGAAGGGGGGGGATGACAAAAATCTGGAATTAAATCTCTCCTAATTAGAAATGCTTCTTGCAACAACCTGGCTGAAACCCCACTCTCAGGCAGATACTGTAGCTTCATTAAAGTCTCCTCATTACCCTTCCCGAGATAACCAAGCTGTCAATACCAGGAAAATTCACTTCTAACCTTTGTCACCTCTAAGAAAAAAAAATATTTGGGTGTTCTCCATGTGGGGACGTGCACCTGAGCACGCTGAGGGTGGAAAATGCAGCGAGGGAGAAGCAAAGTGTTTGTGTGGCCTCTCACCCTTCTCACCAAAGGAACAGGTTTGGCTGCTCAGGATCTCTGACCACGTTTTCTGCATCTCAGGTGAAGTTCTCACCGGTGAGACACCGACTGCACCGTGCTCCAGGTGGCCAAAGCTGTGGGGAGTGGCAGCAGTTAAAGCTGGGAAGTGTCCTCACTCCATCAGTGTGAGCATCCCTATCCCTGGAGAGCCCAAAATCCGTGTACAAAGAAGGGTTAAAGCGAGGTAACAGATCTGTGATGCCACCCAGGAGCCTGCCCTCAGCACTGTGCCCTGGAAACCCACTCAGGGATGAGTCACATCTGGCAGGATTCTAGATTGAACTTTAAATTGTTTTAGGAAGCCCTTCAAAAACTCCACTTCTATGTAAAAGTATCTGTGCTTAAGCAATACCCACTCCTGAATCTCCAGTGGGTTGCACAAACAAAAGCTGGGGGATGCTCAGTGAATCAGCCACGGGGAGGGAAGGGCAGGAGGGGCAGGGACACCTCCCTGGGAATGTCCACTCCCAGCACAGACCAGCCTGGCCAGGTCAGCAAACCTCACATTTCACATCCTGCAACTTCACCCTAAAAAATTCACCTTTTCAGAGGGAGCCCCACACTCCCAGCCTTCCTCTTGGGATGGTTCCTGCTGGGCTGGCTCCACACTCCCAATTCCTCAGCAATATGAAGATTTTAGGTCTATTTTGCACCTTGAAAACTTAAAATTTTGCACCAGGAGCAGCCACCCCGCTGGTCCTGAAGGCATCACCCCAGAGCTGGAAGCTGCCTCAGCACCA
Source organism: Pachycephala philippinensis (assembly GCA_013397055.1). Classification (NCBI taxonomy): domain Eukaryota; kingdom Metazoa; phylum Chordata; class Aves; order Passeriformes; genus Pachycephala; species Pachycephala philippinensis. The sequence goes on from VWZT01012002.1 coordinate 326,065, forward strand.
CAATAATGCCCTGTCCCCAAAATCCAGAGCTCTGCCATCACCTGGGCTCTGCCCACCACCAGTTCATGTGGTGCCAGGCACCAGAACAAAGCCATTGACACCCTGCAGATGCAGCATCTGCTGCCAGAGGGGCACTGAAGGGAGCCCCAGGGCCAGCTCAGCCACCCTGTGCTGAACAGCTGCTGCTCCAGCAGCAATTCCCACAAAACAGCCCCAAACCCTGCAGCAGCAGCAGGAAAATAAAGATACAGAAGCTGATCTATAAAGGGGAAAAAAAAAATCATAAAGTCTTCTGCTGGGTTTACTAGGACAATTCTGGTTTATTTTCTGTTTAAAGCCACAATTCTCCCACAGCTATGGGAGGAAAAGTCTTGTCTCCTGTCTTGTCTCCTCCCCTCTCCAAGGCTCACCAGTGATTTCCTTGGAAGATCACTCACATGAGAAAGTGCTTCCCATAAACACAAAGGGTCTCCGTGCACACGAGCCTGTCCCAATGCCGTGCACATTTCCTGTCCTGGGGCTGTGCCACTCAGCCTGGGATTTCCAGGGCTTAACACACTCCAGCTCTTAAAGAAATACAATTTTATTTATCTAGAAATATATTGATATGTTTTACACACCTTTATCCCATATTAAGAGCTTAACACACTCCAGCTCTTAAAAAAAACACAATTTGATTTACATATAAATATATGTGTTACACACCTATGTCTAGCCCATATTTTATATATAAAACATATTAAATCTGTGATGGTGTATCTCCCATTCTCGTTGCTTCTCCCACAAAGCTCAACCTCTGAGGAGCAAGGCTCTGCTTTAGGAAAAACCTGTGTGAACCATGAACCTGAGTGCTCCGAGAGCATTCCCAGCACCTGACAAACCCAAACTCATCCTGGAAAGCAGAACCAGAGGGTGCAGCTCATCTCCTGTGGGGCAGGTGCTCAGCAAGGACAGATCCTGCCAGGGGTTTTCCTGCAGGGATGGAGGAGCACGTCCAGGGAGAGCCCAGCTCCCAGCCTGGCTGTACATTCATTTTCCAGGCTCTGAGTGCCCCCAGATTTCACGGATAATTCCGTGTTCACAGCGCTGAACACAAATCACTCCTCCCCTTCCCCAGCCACAAACCTCCTCTGTTCCCTCCTCGGCCCCCTTCAAATACCAGATGTTCCATTTAGCTGCAAACCACTATAAAACACAACAAAAGACACGAATGCTATAAAAGGGCCAATTTACTCCCCGCTCTCCATCAGTGTTAAGGCAAATGCTGGGAGAGAAAGAGCAAATTTCCTCTGTGGGAACCTTTTAACCTTCTCCCTCTCCTCATTCACCGAATCCTGGTGGTTTGGGGACCAAAGCAAGGCCCCAGTGGGGGCAGGCACAGGGAACTGCTCAGGGAGCACCAAGAGACACCCCAGAGAGGCACAGACCCCTCCCAACCTCCCCACTGCCATCACATCCAAAGGCAGCTGGCAGCACCTCCCTGTGCCAAACCAGCTTCACCACCCCGTCTGGGAGAGGGCACCGTGCAAGATGGGAGATGCTTTCCACGTCCAGCAAGCCTGGAAAATCCAATTCTGAGAAGCCAAGAGGCATCAGAGTGAATAAAATCTGATTTACTGCTGGGTCTGCACCACGGGCAACACCATGGAATGCACTGACTGCAGAGTTCACTGGATCCACGAGGAGCGAGTCAGGATATGAGTCAGGCTGGTGGCTTTCCAAGGAGCCCAAGGAGGATCTTCCAGCTGAATCCTGGCTGAATCCTGGCTGTCCAGACAGGGCAGGCCCACGGGTCACAGAACAGGAACAGATTCCACATCACCTCCTCTGAGCAGCGGGTGTTGGGCAGAGAGGGACGAGGGGCAGGCACATCCCGTGTCCTGGGGCAGGAAGGGCTGGCAGCTCTGACATCAGGGTGGAACAAGCATTTGGGGACTTCAGAAAAGGGATCCAAAAAGTGTCCAAAAAAGATCCAAAGAGGTGTCCCAACATTTTTTCTGCAGGACTTTTCCAAGACTGGGAAATCTGATGGCCGAACTTCTGCTCTGCAGAGACTTTCCCAAGGATAACTGTTTTTTGTTCCGAGCCTCCACAGAGCAGCAAACTGATCCATCTGCACCTGGATTTTTACAATTCCTTCCACAGTGGAGCCCTTGTGGCTTTTGGTCAAGCACCAACACCCTGTGACCCAGGAGGAGAGGACTCCGACACTCCAAACACCAATCACAGATAGAAACCCTAAAAAAGCCTTTCAGTTTTGGGCATCTTGGCTAAACCTTACTTGCTAACATGGACTGGACTCCAGGGCTGGGCTAGTCCAGGAGCACAGCCAAACACTCCCAGAAGCACAAAATGTGCAGGGAAAAAGCAGATCACAGCCACAGGGGCTCAGCAGCTCCCAAGTCACAAACCCCAGGTAGGAGACACCTGGAGAGCAGCAAAAATTTGTTATATATAAAGTTCTGTACTCTGTCTGCAACCTCCACCTGCACCAAGCAGAGCCCAGCCCTGCCTGGCCATCCCCTGGACATCTGGGAGGCTCCAGAGGGCGAAGGGCAGGGAGGAAAAGTCACTTTTATTAAAACCAGACCTTTCTCCAGGCATTTTCTTGAAGGGAAGATACAAAAGTAATTTCATCAACGCTGAGTTTGACGTTGTCAAAGGCAGACTGGGATGAAGCTACCCTGAGAAGGAGGATCCTTCCCCTCCTGGAAAAGGAGCATTGAGGCTCAGAATCATCAGGACACCTGGCAGGTGAGCCTGGGTGGCTGTTGGGTAACACAGGAGTCACCCTGTGCCCAAATCCCATCCCTGGGGCTGATCCTGACAGCAGAGCTGGGGGTGGCACTGCAGCCTGGCAGCAGGGACAGTGCCCGGGGCCAGCACTTGGGAGCCCCAGGGGTGTCAGGAGGCTGCAGGGACAGCTGGGCAGCCAGATGGACTCAGCATTAACAGCACAGGGTCACCCTGATGGGCACTGAGCAGGGCTCGGGGTGGGAGCAGAGCTCTGGGAAGCTGGAGGAGCAGCCACGACATCGTTTTAAGATCACTGGAAGGAGCAAACTGGTGCTGAGGGTGGCGTGAGGAAATAAAAACTTTAAAAAAAAGCTGCTGCACAGCTCAAAGAAGTTGAATCCATGCTTTAAAAATCTAAGCAGAGAAAATCTTCAGTGACAGAGGTGTGGCCAAGCTCACAGCATTTACCGAGCTCACTGCATTTACCAGCCTCTGCCACCCCTCCATCAACCCAGCACAGGCACCTCACAGCCCTGCACCCACTCACTCACACTGCACCCTACATCAATGGGATCCTGATCTCCCAGCCCAGCTCTGCCCCAAAAAGGCCCAGCCCAGGCTGCTGGGACTTTTGGGATGAGCACATTTGATTTGTTTCTCCACGCAGCTTGAGGGGATGTTAAATGGAGAAGGGGAACAGCTCAAACACTGGGAAAAGGCGTTGTCTCTTTAAGAAACGACAAAGAAACGGATCAAAAATTTGCCCTCGGGTCAGTCTGAAGCAACATTTCTGTCCCTGCCAAAAATCAGGTCCCTTCTGGCTCCAGATGAGCTGAAGGAAAAGGGTCTGGGGCTCCCACACCCACAGGTCGGGGTGGTGGGTCCCATCCCGCCAGGCTGAGGTGGGGATGCTCAGCCCTCCCACACAACCCACCCCAAATTCCCCAATTTCCCTAATTCCTCACCCAACTGCCCCGCTCAGACCCAGCCACAGCAGCTGGGCCACTGCCAAAAATCCTCCTGCTCCTGCCTGGAGGGACCCAGCACCGAGGCACCCCTGTTCCTGGTGGGGCACCCCACATCACCACCGAGCAGGAAGGACCAGCCAAGCATTTTTTACAGCTCATCAACAGGCTGCTGGGACAGGAGGCAGCTTCCAAGCCTGGCCCCAGCTTGAAAAACCACCAAATCACCTTTTTTTTTTGTTTGTTTGTTTGTTTTGGCATTGTGTTTTTAAAGGCATCTATTCATTCGTGAGCCCGTTCCTGGGAGGTGTTTAATGCAGGTATTTAACTCTCATCCATCATTCGAAGGGTGGAAAAAAAAGAAGTTTTCACTGCTTTTCACGCTGCTTGGCACGGCCCACAGCATCCATCCAACACTTTCCACCTTCTCCTGCCCCACCAGAATACTTATGAGCCTTCAGCTGCACGTTCAGCCGGATCCTGCACCCTCAGACGGGCACAAAGAGGGTCCCACACAAGGTTTTAGGGTTCTGCTTGGCATGCAGGAGGCGCCCAGTGGGGCTGGGCAGGAAGAGTGGGAGCAGCTCCTGTTTTGCCAGGAGCTCTCGAGGCTGGCTGTGCACACAGAGCACCTTTTTTCCCTCTGCGAGGCTCAGCACATCCAAACGGGAAGTCAGCGAGACACAGTAAACAGGGATATGTAACGAGGCCATTTTTTACAGCCTTTTTTTTTTTTTGGAACAGGACTCGATTTTGAGAAGCAGAGAGTAAATAAAAAGCCAGAGGACCTGAGCGGGGTAAATCAGAGTGGCTCCACAGACCTGGCTCAAAGAACCCACCTACCCAGGCAGCTCTGATAATTCTGAATTCTATTTAACTGCTATCAAGACATATGGAAGCAATTACAAGCACTGCAGCTATAAAGCCTTCAAGTGGCAGGTAAAAAACCCCAAATCCTCGTGAATAATTACCTGCACCAAACACTCCAGCGTGCCCTCACCTCCCCTGCACCTGGGGGAGGCTCCAAGCCTCCTGCTCCAGAACGAGCACCTAAACCATCAATAAACAGGATTTTGATAGCAAATGAATGCCACCTTCGAGGAAAAACACCAGGCACAGAGGCACCTGACAGCTGAGGCAGGTGTGGGGCATTGCAGCCATCAATCCTGGCACTCACTTGCCTGGAGGTTCCCTAATCAGAGCAGAGCAGTGGGCAGCCCAGCCACGGCTCCAATTCACATTTGCTGCTTCTCGTCAGCCTCCAGAGCCCCAGTGAAAGCTCCAGGCGCTGCAGAGGGCTGGATTCTCTCTGGAGAGATGTCAGTGTGCTGCCAAACGAGAATCCTTAATGAGCTGCCCATTACTGCTGACTTGGAGTCTGTGCACACAGCAACACATTCACCCTGTGGCTGCTCCAGTTCCCCAGTCCAGGAGGTGCTGGAGCAGGGAAAATAAAGATATTTAGCACTGTCCAGACCAGCCTTAGAGGAGGGGTGGAAGCAACGTGGTATCACTGGGAGTCTTGATGTTAAATCACATCTCAACAGCTTTGTGGAGGCACCAATTTCCACCTCTCTTAATACACAGAGCAATGCTGAGAGTGCAGCAGGTGCTCAGACAGCCAGGACAGGGGGGCAGTTCCGGGGGGGTTATTGCTTCTTTCTCCCTTGAATTAACCCATTTTCCTTCAGCTGCAGAGGCTGGGAGCAGAAATCCCCCTCACAGCATCCCCATGAGGCTGAGCTCAGACACCAGGGGACTGAACCACCAGAGGAAGCACAGGGACCTGGAACTCTGCAAGAAGCTCCCAGATCCTCCAGTTTTCCTGGACAATTCCTGATCAATCCCCCACTTGCAGAGGTGTCTGGAAGGATTAATTTTATCTAAGACAAAAGCCAAAAAAGGAAAGAAAAAGGAAAACCTCACAGAACACACATCACCAAATATCAACCTCACCCAAACGTGCACTGGCTTTATTGCACGTTATTTTTTATGCTGAAACACGAGTGGAGAGTCATTTAATTTGTATTTGACCAGAAACATAACAAAATTAAGATTCAGACCTAATTACTGATGAAAATGCAAAGCTCAGAGATCTCCATCTCACTCACCAGAGCAGCTGTAGCAGTGACAGACGACTGGAATTAGGAAGGGGAATGGGGAGAGGAGTGGGGTTCTGGGGCAGGGGGGACAGGGAATGCAAACCACAGGGCTCCTACCTCTGCTGCCACGTGCAAATTCAAATGTCCTTTGCCTCCCACTCTCCCAGCTGGCTGGAAAATCACCTTGAATGACACCCCCAAAAATCCAATCCCAGTGACAGACACAATGATCAATAAGCACCGAGGGCAATCACCCTCGTGCCACTTCCCAGCTCTCCAGAAACAGCCCCAACAGCAAAAGCAAAGAGCAGAACTGAAGTTTTACTCCATGCTCATCAAAACTGGCCTCATGTCCACCGACTCTCAGAAGAGAGCTGGGACTCAAGATTGTTTTTCCTGTTTATTTTGTTGGCCACTCTGGAAGTTCAGTAGCTTTGGGTCATCCCATCCTCCCAGGCAGCACCAAGCACCAGATTTGGGTCTCTGAACACGAAAATAAAGCGAACTTCAGGCTGCAGCCTAACGGGGTGGTTTGCCTCATTTATTTAATTACGCATCACGTATTAAACTCCTGCTGTGTGGCCAGTCTGGCCTCTGTGCTGAAGCAGCACAGGGAGGTTTTAGGAGGCTGGGGAAGCTTTTAGGAGGACAAGGACACCAGTTCATCTCTCCACAGCACAAGCACCATTCCCTGCAGCCTCCCTGCCCTGCCAGCACACCTCCAACTGCTGCAAGGAAAAACAAATCAGCGTGGAAAGGGATTCAAAAAATAACACACAAGTGTCTGGATCTTAAAGCGCTTCTCTGAAGAGCTGTGATTTCACCTCTGGCCTTTGAAACGCTGCTCACCTCGGGCAAAAAGCTGTTTCTCATTACACACCTGCACAGCTCCACTTAATTCAGCGGGAACGGTGGATGACAGAGCGTTACTGGGTGTTTCAAGTCTAGCACGAGTGTCTTGTCCCCTGGCATTTCACCTGATTAATAACAAAATAAGCTCTGGAGTGAGGCAGACAGCTGGTTAGCCAGTCCAGCCAGCCAGGCAAAATGTGCATTTATCATCAAAAACAACCTCTGAAGTGCCTGGGCGCGCTCTGTCTCGCGCATCCCTACCCCGTGTCTGAGCACATCACAGCTGCCTGACAGAGATGGATTCCTGCATTATCGCTCTGAAACCTGGCCTAGAGACACTGAACTGCTCACCCAGAGCCACAGCAGGGCTGGGCACCCCGGGGGTGTTTGTCCCCTCTGTGCTTGGGCTCAGCCTCTTCCTCCTCATCACCTCCCCAAGCTCCCAGTGCAGCTGAAGGTGCCTTTAACCACCCTGGGAAGGAGCCAGGTTCCCAAATCCAGGAATTGCCACAGAAGCACCAAACACATCAAGTATAAAGGCTGACTCCAGAGTGGTTTGGATCCCATCCTGGCTGAGGACAAGCACCAGCTGAGCCTTGTCAGAGCATCCACTGCCACACCAGGTGATGCTCTGCACAGCTCAGCGTTGTGCTGGTCCCCTCTAACGAGCAGGTTTTCACACAGAGAGCCACCAAACCCATCCCAATCAGTCCCCTCACACCCCTCCTAAAGCTGTGAAAGCAGCCAGGTGGGGTAAGCAGAAAGCAATTTTATTAGAGACAGCAGGGCTGTAAAATCTCCCCTCCAACCAGCACCACCTGCCTCGGCACGGGCAGCGAGAGCCTCCTCTCCAAAGCACCCCGGGATCCTCCCTGGATCACAGCTCCCACAGAACCAGAGTTTGGGCTGGAAAAGCCCTCTAAGATCGAGTCCAACTGATAACCCAGCACTGCCAAATCTGCCTCTAAACCACGTCCCCAAGTGCCACATCCTTACACCCATTCTGAACTCCCCACGGGGCAAATACCGCACCACAATTAGCTTTGTAGGATTGCAGTATTTCCTTAAAAACAACCCCAAAACACAGTGTGCCATTCTCAGCACGTTCTAGGAGAGCTCCAGCCCTGCACATCCACAGCTCCTGCACGGCAGTTTATATTTGGAAACATCAGCGGAAAACAGTTTGATCAGTTCATAGCCTGGAAAGCCGAGAGGAAATCTCGCAGCATTGTTCCGCCCTGGAAAGAGGCATCGGGACGTGTTGTTATTTACTCGGGGCCAGCACTCGGGCTGGTTTCACCACAGGGCCGGGGATTCCCATTCCGGGGTTTTGTAGGATCAAGGACATCCTCACAGCAAAGAGGGGCTCCGAGTTTGGGGGCTCCTGGCTGTCCCCAAGCACAGCAGCCACCCCAGCACACATGGTTGTGTCTTGCTGTTCAGGTGAAGGGGACAAACAGCTGGAAAAAAACCACTGCCCTGGAATGAAACTCCAGCGGAAAAAGGGAGAGGGACTTGCTGGATGAGCAGCGTGCTCGCACAGCTCAGGAACAGAGCTCATGCGGGCATTGGAGGTTATTTATCTTTGAAGGCTTCAGCGAAGTTAAACAGAGAAAGTTTCCCTTCAATTCCACCACTAGGACCTGTTGTTGTTCAAAAATAAAAGCCGACACTCTAAAGCGAGCTTGTCAACACAGGGGCTGCCGGCGGGCAGGGCACAAACCCCCATTCGGTTTGTTTTAATCGATTTCACTTCCCGATTCCCATGCAAATACCTGCAGCTCAGCTTGCAAAAACATCAGCAGCGCGTTTAGACCCAAAACAACCTGAGCTGATTTTACTTCTTTTTTTTTTTTTTCCGTTTGTTTAAGCCTCCTTCCACCGAACAAACCAGAAACTGGAAACACTTCCAAGGATGGAGCCCTTTTAAAGTACCCAAATGGGGGAGCCACGATGAGAGCAGGGCACAGGACACGGCAGAGGGACTGGGGTGCATTTGGGGTCCCTGACATGAGCCCCCCATCTCCCCGGGGATGCAACACCAGGGCTCAGGCACCGCATGGCCTCGCTCCCTGCCCGGCCGGGCTTGGGGCAGGCTCGCAGAGCACCAGAGTTCGGGTGTTTTCATAAATTTATTCATTTATTTTGCTTTGAGTCTTCCCAGCCAAAGTTTTGTCCCGGCGCCCGCTCCTCCCGCACATCTCAGACGAACCAGCGCCTCCAGAAAAACCCCCGAACAATCCCATCTCCTGCTCTCAGCCCTGTTATTTGCTTTTGTTTCGCCATGACTGTAAACACAAGGGGGATGTTTCCCTCCTTCCCGGGGTGTTCTCTCCCCGCCCCGGAGCTTTTCCCGTGCGGCTGCCCCGGCGCTGGACCGGCCAGAAACCGGGGGGACAAAGCCTGGGAGGGGCTGCCGGGCATCGAGGGGGGCTGAAACAGAGGGTCTGCCACTCATCCCATCCCGCATCCCACCAAGTTTTGCGGGAGCAACAGCCGCATCCAGGCACGCAGGGAAGGGCGTGCTCCTGGGGGTTCCCCACACACCCACCCCTGCACCCATCGCTCCCCTCCTACCTGGGACATCTGCGGCCTGAAGTTGATGTCCTTGAGGTCGATGGAGCCGGGGGAGAGGTTGTGCAGCAGCTGGCACAGCAGCACCCCGTCCCGCAGCGCCTGCGCCAGGTCGAAGACCACCGCCGAGGGCCAGACCACCCGGTGGTTCGGGGGCAAAACTTTGCAGTCGATGAGCCAGCGGCCGCACTGCCGCCACTCCTCCATGGCCGCGCTCCGCTCTCTCGCCCGGCCTTCCTCTTCCTCCTCCTCCTCCTGCTGCCGGCGCTCAGGGGCCGCGGGCAGCTGCCCGAGGGGCCGCTCTGCTCGGCGGCTCCGCGCTACCGCCCCGCTCCATCGCCGCCCGCCGCCCCCGAGAGCATCGCTCCGCGCCGGGGCTCCGAGCGGGAGGAGGAGGAAGAGGAGGAGGAGGAGGAAGGAGGGCGGCGCGGAGTTTTCCGGCGGAGGGCTGCCCCTGCCCCCGCTGCGGCCCCACCGCCTCGGCCGGGGTTAGGCGCGCCGCATCCTCCGGGAACAAAGCGGCGGGCGG
>VWZT01012002.1:350825-362189 GCA_013397055.1 Pachycephala philippinensis
AAGATACCTTTTGTAACACTGAGTTAAAAAATAAAATAAAAAACAAGTCAGAGAAAGAGAGAGGGGATAAAACCTGACCACTGTGGCCCGAGAGCAGGGGGCTGAGGAGGGGAAGGGACACTGCAGAGCATGGGGAGGGAGGGGGTGTCCGTTTGGGGTTTGTGTCCGAGTGTCCCCAGCTCATTCCGAGTCGCTGCTGTCCGAGCTGGAGCCGCTGGAGCTGCTGCTCCCGGACTCAGAGGAGCTGCTGCTGCTGAGCCGGGAGGGGCCTCCAGAGGGAGTGGAGCCGGATTTCTCTGCGGGGAACAAGGCAGGGATGTGGTTAAGGCAAGGAACTGAAACGCAGAAGGGTTGCCCACAGCCTTCGTTCCCGATTTGACCCACAGGGTGACAGGGCTCCTTACACTGCAGGTGACCATGGAAGTTTGGGATCCACGCAGGAGCTCTGCTGTGGGGCAGTGGCCATCTCTGAGCACAGCAAAACCCCCTTGTGAAAGCTGCAGCAGCTTTGTTTGCACTGGGGGAACCTCGTGGAGCATCTTGAGCTACATGGGGGTTTGGGATTTTTTCAATCCCACATGTGTTAGATGCACACAGGAGCTCTGCTGTGGGGCAGTGCCCATCCCTGAGCACAGGAAAACCACTTTGTAAAAGCTGTAGCAGCTTTGCTTGCACTGGGGGAACCTTTTGGAGCATTTTGAGCTATGTGGGGGGGTTCGGGATTTTTGTAACCCCACATGTGGTAGATGCACATAGCATCCACACAGGAGCTCTGCTGTGGGGCAGTGTCCATCTCTGAGCACAGGAAAACCCCTGCAGCAGCTTTGTTTGTACTGGGGGAACCTTTTGGAGCATTTTGAGCTATGTGGGGGGGTTCGGGATTTTTGTAACCCCACATGTGGTAGATGCTCTGTGGTGTGGGCTGCACACCAGGCTCACACAGGGAAGATCCTCCTCCCTCTGAAGGAGGAATTGCCTCCCAGACAGCTCCCACTTGCCAGCCAGGAGTTTCCACCTGGACATGGACCAAAGCAGCCCCACAGAGTACCTCAGTGCCCAGCAGGAACTCCCTGAGGGTTCCTGTCACAGAGCCAAACCCAAGGCAGAGGTTTGGACCCTGTGACAAAGTCTGCCCACTTTTGGATGCTGTTTTCACATAAAACCAGAGCCATTACCTTTCTTTGCAGGCTTCTTGTTGTTGTTTAGCTGCCCACTGACGTCCTGTAACCGTTTTTCTAATTCTTTCTTCTTTTCCTGAGCTAACTCTTCTTTTGACTTTGCTGCTTGCTTTTTGCCACTGGCAGCTGTGGGGGAGGAAGGCAGAGTTTCTGAAAGTGCAGGGACGCAGGGGAAAAGAGTGGACATCACTATTTTACAGGGCATGTCCATCTGTGTGCACACTCTGCAGTGACACTGCCAAGATCCAGTGCTCACACTACACATCCCAGAGAAAAGACAACACCTCAAGTTGCCTTGCTCATCAAATCACCACCATCCTGTAACATGCAATTTTTTTTTAAGAGACATCTTCTGGAAAGTATTTTAGAAGATAGAAATATCCATGTAATAACCTTGTCATTACAGGTTACTTACCAGCCAGTTATATGGTCAATAATTACAGATTTGTAATTACAGAATTGTTACATGGGTTTTCTGCCCTGTAAAATAAAGTGTCCCATTAAAGGTTGTCAGGAGTAAAGCATCTGCCATTAAAACTTCCGTTCCCCTCACGCAAGAATCTACTGTGGTTTGTGTTGCTCTAAACAGAAAACAAAACAAACAGAGGCAAATTAAAAACCGACTGAGGCAAAGGCTGGCAGACAACAGGAATGTAACTGCACCAGGATGGAAAGGGTGAGAAGTACCAGCAGCACTCCCACTGCCAAGGAAAGGAAATATTCCTCCAAAGGAGGAGTAATTGAACACAGCTGTTGGCCAGCATTGGAAGCACAAGACAGGAGCCAGATATTTTGCCTGATCCAGCAAGGAAATACCTGCATTACTGTGGGCTGTTTTAAAGCAATGATTTAAAAAAAATAAATAAAAAAGAAACGTGGAAAGCACAGTCCTAAGAGGGAACACTCAGCACAAGGGTCCAGCCAGGCTCAGGCATGCCAGGCCCACAGGGGGGACATCCGAGGTTATCTGTGTTACTCTATGCTCTGGTTCCAAAATTAAAGGATGCTTCCTGTTCCTAAGCACTCTGGAAAATCCTTTCCTGAGATATTCCAAGAGTAAAGATTTGAGGGAAAAAAAAAATGAAAGCAAAAAGAAAGATCAAAGTCTGTGCTTTGCTTCAGCCTTCCTGAAAATCCTGTGGGGAAGGAACAGAGATGCTCTGCAAAAGCAGGGAGAGTAGCTTTTGTGTCAATCTTAAAAGCAAAACTCCCTTAACCACGAGGGCCAGGAGCACTTCAGGTAAGTGATCCTCTTGCTGTCTAGATGGAGCTAAACTCTCAAGGGGCTGCAAGAATTCACTTTGTGGACAAGGCACAAAATCTGTCCCACACTGAACCACACACTCAGCAGCAGACTGACATTCACCCTCTGATCTGAGGGAGGGTGAGGGCAATGTGGTGATCAGGCCACGCAGGGAGAGCAGTTTTGGGGTGAATACACAACTCAGACACACCCAGAATCCACACGTAACCTTGTGCAAATCATTTATTGCCTTGGTGGTTTGGATCCCAAGCACGTTTTTTGTTTCCTTCCTAATTAGATGCTAAACTATTCAGGATAAGAAACTGATCCTTCCAGATGTGTGCACATAACACCTGACACAACGAGACTGAAACCTTTACAGGGCCTTCCAGAGCCTGGGTAAGTAATAAAGGCATCCCACAGGTCGTGCAGAGGAACACATTGGGTCTCCAGGTCTCTGCAGCAGGACACCGTGGGAACAAAGAACAGAGAAAAATAGAAAGTTTCTGTACATTTCCTTGGGACAAAAGAATCTCTAAAAATTCCTGTCATCACAGAGCCAACAGGTGGGTAAGAGAACCTCAGTACCCATGCCCTGACTCCAAAGCTGAGCCCGAGAGCTGCTGGGGGGAACACGTGCCCCGGGAGGGTAACTTACAAAATGGTTTCCTTTGTTTTTTCTGTAAACAAGATTTCACGTATCTCTCCAGTTCTCGTAACGTTGTGGGCTTCAAGGTTTCAAAATCTATTTCAATCTCGTCAGGATTGGAGTCTCTGAGGGAAGGTTCCCGGGACTGGATGATGTGAACCACCCTGCCCAGCTTCTCCCCGGGCAGGCGGTTGATGTCCAGGCTGAGCTGTCGTTTCTCATCATAGGTCATGGGCAGCCCTTCCTCCTCCTCGTCCGAGTCGTAGGTTGCAGATGCCTGTTTGCCTCCTTTCTTGGGCTGCCTGGGGAGGTTGTCAAGCATGAAAACATCCATGGGGACACAGCAATGAATTCTTTTTTCCCCCCCAACTCCCTTGTAACAAACATCCCCAAGCTCTTGGCTTTGAAGCTCTCGTCAGATGGCTGGAACAGCACCACAAGTGCTGAAAAAGTTCAGCAGCCTGAGATCAGCTGTTGTGTTCCTATTATATTTTAGCCCTGTGAAGTGTGACAACAAGCCCAAGGAGCAGCAGGGGGGCAGCCATGAAATGGCACATTCTTGGTGGCTGCACAAAAGGCAACCCCCAAAACCTTATCTGAGAGCAATCAGGCAGGGATTCAAAGAGCTGGACACTGAAAACACGATGGTTCCACTGCCAGCTCCAAGCTGAAGACTCCCTGGAGTTGTCTGGGAATGGGAACAGTATTCAGCAGCAAATTAACTACTACTGAGCTTCCCCAGGAATTAAGGACAGGGCTGGAAGCTCTTGGCTGTCCCCTCAAGGCACCTTGTGGAAGGCTGGCTCTCACCTGTTAGCTGTGGTTGTGCTGTTCGCTTTCTTAGCTGGGGCTTTCTTCTGTTGGGTTTGTTTTGGTGGTTGAGCCACCTTGGGTTTCTTCTCCTCCTCCACTTTTACTTTGTGCTTTTCTTTGTCCTTCTCTTTATCTTTCTTTTTCTTCTCTTTCTCCTTCTTCTCCTTTTTTTTCTTTGGTTTGTTCACTGGCGCTTGGGACAGTGCAGCCAGCTGCTCGTGGACGGCTTTCAGCTGGGGGGAAACAGGAAAATTCATCAAGGCAAGGTAACTGATGCCTCCACAAACCCTTCCCTCTACATCCCAAAGTGTAAGTATATCTTAAAGGCAAAAATCAGTCATATTTTGGGATCCCAGAAGGAAGCAGAGAACATCAGCATGGAGGAAAACGATCTTGAAGAAAACTACCATTAGGTCAAACATGCACTGACTGCACAGCTGAATGCTTTTCCCCCTTAGCTGGGAGTGTTTCCCTGCATCCCAGCCTAGGTGGGGTTTTTCAGGACACAATTCCTGCTGCTGTGCTCTGTTTAATGCACAGACACACAGCTGGGGTGGGGCAGTACCTGCTCCTGGAGCTCGGCCAGCCGGGTCGCCCGCTCCTCCTCCGAGTCGGAGCTGTCGGAGTCGGAGGAGCTCTCCTCGCTGCTGTGGCTGCTCTCTGTGCTCTTGCTCACCACTGGGGCTGTTGGGGGAGGTGGAGGGGGGGCCTCTGCAGGCTCATCGGGCATTTTTGCAAACCTCATCTCAAAGACATCCTGCAAAAAGGAGGAAAATCGGTGACCAAAGGAGCCTCAGCCACAAATAGCTCATTCCAGCCTTTTAAATACATCAGGGGCAGGGTCTTTGTGCACTACAAGTGAATAATAATATCCAGAATATGGTTGCCCATCTGGAAAGCCCAAAAAAATTCTCCCACGACTTTAACAGCAAGGATTATAGTATTTTAGGAGCTGAGCATGGCATTGGGTCCACGCCATGTGAAGAGCACCACAGTCCTGCAGAGAGCACGAGGCTCTTTCCAAGAACTGGAGGAATCTCCCTTGTTGGTGCCAGGAGCAGATCCGCACCTGGATCTCACCTCGTACCTGAACTAAACACACTCTGGAAGATGCATTTGCCAACACCTTTACCTGGAGCTTCCTGGCCATGGCCACCACCTCGTGGTCTGGAGGATTGTACTTGTAACAATTAGAGAACATTAACCGAATATCTGCTGCAAAACCTTGTGCATCCTGGTATTCCCGACTGTCCATTTTTTTCTGCAAACAAACAAGCCAAAGGGAAAGGGGGGGGAGGAAAAAAAGCCATAAGCAAAAAGCATTTGTAGCAACTGCATGGAGGATACGTGAACCTCACAGGCAGAACAGCCTCAAAAATCCCATCTAGGAGAACAGAAGTTTGATTTGGGTTATTGGTTCCTAAATAACATTCAGAGTTTCTACTTTGTAAAACAAGCAAATAAACACCAGGCAACCAAAGAAGTTGATATTTCTTAGCAGTTTAAACACTAAGATTCTAAATTGGGCTTGTTTTCTAAGTAGTAGAATACAAATCTGGCAAGGTCCACATTCTACCAGAAAACATTCAGAAATCACTAAAAAAATCATTCAGAAAAATGGATCAGGAGCTAATAGAAACAAGGATCATGGATGGAAAGGGCAAGAGTCAACAAGCAAGTTACAATTACAGCAGTACCTTAAGTGTGTATTTCTACAAATGCTTGGATATATTTGCCTTGTAAATCTGAAAGGGCAGAAAAGATCATGAAAATCTAACTCTGACTTCCTGCTAACGGAGGGCAGGAGGTTTGCTCAGCAATTCCTACAGCAAAATAGGCATTTACAGTCAAGCTACAACTCCCACTCTCAATTTAAGAGTCCAACTGATAGAAATGGACACAGAATTCACCTTTTATGAACCTACTCACGTTATTTCCTAGAGCAGTGAGGATAAATATCAAACATTTGTACCTTGTTCCTTTCTCATATTTTTCAGCTCTCACTTCCATCCATTTCTTTTGCTGTTTGGGACTGAATGATTTGGGTTTAGAGAGCATTTTATAGCATTCCCAGCACTTAATTGATTTGATGCATATATTACTACTACGTATAAAACCTTAGCTCCAATTACTCCTGCTGAAAGGAAAGAGAAGCTAACACTAGATTTCATTTGCATTTAAAAGACCTGGGTTTAAAGAAATTCTCTCTTTGCCAAGTGCTCACAAGCCTCCCTTTTGTGTATCCTGGGCACCTGTATCCCCAGAGAAGGGAAGGGTTGACTGGCAGACAGGCTGGGGACGTGATGGGGACAGACATCCCCCATCCCAGCAGCACTCAGGGATGCTCAGGGTCTGTCACCCACCTCTAACACCAGCAAAATTCCCATTTTTTCATGGAACTACAGAAATTCCACAGCTGTGATAGACCTTGGAACTGTCTTGAAGCAATGCAATGACTCCTGGAGCTGTTTTTGTTGTGAAGAGGGCAGAATTTCACCTCCAGGGATTCAGCTTCTGAGGGACCTGATGCAGGGTGGTGACATCCCTGCAGCCTTGCTCCCTGCTGTGCTGCAGCCAGACATGTGTCAAACTTTTAGTCAGGAGACCTCATTCTCCTGGTGAATAAACCAGGAGACAGCCTGGGAGCCACAGCACAAAGGCAGAAAGGGAAATAGGTTTGTGGTGCTCCTGTCTGAAAAGCCTCTCAGGCCAATGCCAAAGCAAAACATATGTTCAAACCAAAGGGCCCGTTTATTTTAAAATACATCTTACTGCATGAAAGGCCTTTTTATATTTGTTTGGCATACTCAGGGCCTGATTACTGCCTATGAAATACATTCCAACGTCTGGGGCTTTGCTTTTCATCCCAACTCAACAGTTTTCTAGCCCAATAGTTTTAATCCGTGGATTTTTGTTTTGTTTTCTTATAAAGAATAATTAGCTTAACAAAAGGAAGAAAAGCACTTTAAATCGGTGGGCTGGAATATCTTTGGTTACAAATACACTTGGAGATATCCAGCTGCTTAAAAAGAAAAAGCGATTACATTTACAACTGCAAATCAGGAGTCAGAGAGGCAGGGCTGGCAGAGGGGCAGGCAGGCCAGCATTTACCCACAGCAATCTCATTTTTTCCCCTCAATCAATTGTTTAATCATCTTTAACGTTCAGAAATTAGTTTCCTCGTGTCTAATGTGTCTCTTGCTCTAAGGTAAGTTTTTTCTTACCATCCTCTGTGGGCAGGAGACAAAGAATGTCTCCTCACTTTTAAGACCCTGAACTCAGCTGCTCTGAAACTACAGCAGCTCACTGCAGGAAAATTAAGGGGTGAGCACAGTTACATCCCTGGAGGAAGTGCTTTATTCCAAAAGTAAACACCTTGTGGAAATCCTCTTGCACAGCAAGGCCTGTTGCTTGTTCACCACTAAATAAACCAAAGGCAGAGACATCCATGGCACTGCTGGGAGCTGGCAGCCAGAGGATGGAGCAGGAGAAGAGGTGCTCCAGGTTCCCCCAGCTCCTGCCTCCCCAGTACCACAGAGGATCTCTGCAAGTGGTCTCTGCCTGCCTGGGGACAGGGCAGCAGCAGCTCCAGCCTCGGTGCATCCCACTCCTCACAGGGAATTAGAGCTGCTACCTCCTTCTCTCTCCTCACACTTCCATCCTTTCCTATTCCAAGCAGTTCTACCCTTTCCCTCCCTATGATAAAGAGAATTAAGGTGGAGATGAACTCACAGGTCCTGTCCCTTCAGCTGTTCCCGCTCTCAGTCCAAGCTCCAGCACAAAATTGCAGCACATCCCTCTGCTCCTGGCTGCAACAAGCTCAGCTCCAGCCCCTCCATCTCACCTGCCCCTGGCACAACCACAACAGCCAACCTGTCTCCTCCACCACACACACAGGAAACAACCTCCAAATCCTCCTGGAGACACCTCTGCCAGGGAAAAAAAATGCTCCTGGACATGAAGGATATTCTCAGAGGAAAATCAAACCTAACACAGCCACAGAAGCAAAGAGGCAGGATGTGTTACAGCTGCAGCGATGCCTGTGTTTTACTTTCTCTCATAATCCCTCCCAGGTTAGTTTGGAGGCTGTCAGTTGTGCTGCTTTATCACAGCCACTGTCACTTGGGCAGAATTAAATCTAAAAACCTTTCAGAGCCACAGAGGAAGTCCCTGACACTGGAAAATGACACTGTCTGCAAATGGCAGGTTTCTGTTTCACGCAGTGAACGTATTATGGGCTGCATCTCTGAGAAGTCACACTATGATCTGCAGGCCAAGAGCAATGACAATAAAACACTCCATAAAAAACCAATACCAGAAAGCACTTCAAACAGCTTTATTAAGAAAAATACTACCATGTGGAATGACAAACCCAGAGTCTTTAGGTGTAAAAGACTCCACTGGGTTTGCCATCAACCTGCCTCCAATTTTCTGCCCTACACTAGTCAGGTGCAGAGGGAGGATATCACCTGCACTTGCCAGAAAGGGGCAGAGGTGTACAATTTTAAAAGAATGAAGTGAGGACTATAAAGAGATTTAAGCATGAAGAAGTCACCAACCCAAGAAATCACAGCTTTACACCTAGATTTTTCAGAACACAGCAAAAGGATCTCTTGCAATAAGAAATCACCTAAGCACACATGGAAATAGCAGCCTTGAGAGGGTCAGGATTTCACTCTGTCCATCTCTAATCTTCCTGCAACCACCTGGGACTTCATCTAGCAGGCTGCAGGTATCTCTGGAGACCCACAGCATCCCTGGGATGGAGGCATGGCACATCAGAGTGTGACATGCTGCTCCCAGGTACCACAGAGGATCTGCCAAGGAATATGACAGGAATCACAACCACAGCTGCCCTTTTGTCACCTGGCCATTCAGACAACCCCAGGCACAGGCTCAGCTGGCAGCAAAACCCTTCTGGCAATGCCAGTGAAAGCCAGCAACAACATCTTCACCTCCTGCACGTGGAAATCTCTCCACCAACACAGATTCCAGTGCCTGGCTCACAAGAAGATGGGAACTACAAAGACATGGCTTTACTTCATGGAGGGATTCAGCAAACCTCCAAACCTACTGGGAAAAACATGAATACTGGACCATACTAAGCTAAACTCTTGAGAAGCCAAGCGTGAACCACAAAAGCATCACACATCTCCCTGAGTGCCATCACATTCCAGTTGAAATTGCTCAGTGTAAGCCTATCTGCCACCACCACCAAAGAGGTAGGCAGCAGTTTCTGGAAATGGGATACTATCAACTGAATCCTATGAAATAAAGCACCTCCTCAGAGTGCAACACAATCCCAAGAACACCAGTTCAACAGCTGGACTACCCACAAAGAGGAGAGGATGCCACCGTACTTTGCTTTGTGCACATCATCTGCTTTGCAGGGCAGAAAAAAAAAGCTGCTCCAAGCTATGGCAAAAAAGGCAGAGGGGAAGGAAACAAAATATAAAAATATCCACTTGATATCCAACCAGGTTCAGTTTCCACCCTTTCCCCTTCCCCCTCCCCAGAAGGAGCCAGTCCTCTGCAAACCAGAGGGACCCCCTGCAAAAAGAGGTGGTAAATGAGGACGTACTTTCACAGTACTGAGATCCATGGGGTGTTTGATAATATCATGATAGTCATGTAATTCCAAGGCCTCAGCATCCACGGGCTTGTAAAAGGGCCATGCATAGGCTGCGTGCTTCTTGGAGAGCATCTCCTTGAGGATGCTGTCACAGTACTTGAGGTGCTCAGAGAGTTTGCCCTTCTTCCCCGCGTGCTGCGGGACCTCTCCGTCTTCCAGGTCTTTCTTTGGTGGTTTGATGGGGCGGCCGCCGCTCTCCCTGCGCGCGATGATTTTGGCCTGTTTGGGGTCCGAGAGGGGCGTGGGGGACTCGCTCCTGCTGGCAGTGATGGCAGACGTGGTGGGGGTGGTGGTGTCTGCTTTCCGCTTCACTCCCTTTTTCTGAAACAGCAGAGGGACAGGCTCCGTGAGTGCGTGCCCGGTTCTCAGCCAGCAGAAACCCTAGCACAGCTCATCCTTAGTTTTGCCTGTCCTCTGACAGAAAAAAAGCAGTTATTTTATTGGGATAAATGGGATTTGTGACTGGAAGCTGCAACACACAATGGCTATAACGCTGCATGTCACCTGAGCCACAGTAAGCAACCGTTTGCACGTTTCCAACCTGAGCCCAACCACGCTGCAAAATGTGTTATTTCCCTGAGAGGGAAGGCAGGACTCTTACCCCGTGTTTGCCAAGGGAAAGGAGGGTGCCCAGTCGATTACTGCAGCTCAGCTGATGCATTGGGACTGAGCAAGTGTCAGTAACCTAACCACATGGCTGAGTCCCCAGTGGCAGGATCAGGCTATAAGTTCTGAACCAAAGCATATTAATCACCAAAGACCCGTGAGCCCTCACTCCCCTGTATTTAGTGGGTGTGCTAAGGTAGATTTTGCCTTAAGCAAACAAACCCTCTCACATAAATTCAAGCTATGACTGTCCAGTCAGCTCTCTCGTGCTCCTGTGAAAGATTTATTTCTCTGGAGAGGGAGATAGGGGGGGAAAAAGTTCCTTAGAGAAATCTAAGGGAAATCTTAAGTAAATCCCAAGCAGAATTAATTTTGCAGTGTGTATTTGGCAAACTCACTTCTGGGTTCATCCTTGGAGTTTTAAAATTAAATTGATTCTCAGAAGCAAGTTATTTGGACAGAAACTGAAATATGAGACAGGTTTCTGAGGAGGACAGCTTAGCTGCAAGATCTGACTTACAGTTTCTCTAGCAATTCCCAAACAATTGGGTTAAAAAGCAAAACAATTCTGTGCCTCTGCTGGTCCAAGCAACCTCACAACCAATACTGTTGCAGTTGATTCCACAGTTTAGATAAAAAACCCCCAGCTTTCTCTGTGCTTTCATCATTATTAAAGCAATACACAGCTTGCTAAGAAAATTTCAATTATTTAGGTGATGTTTTCATTTACCCATAAATTAACATAATAAATAGCAAAACACCAGTGACAACTCCCAAAAGATTACTCAGTAAAGAAGACAGAACTAATGCACCCAAAACCTGCAGGCAACATCAGTCTCCTCCAACTGGAGTGACAGGCTTGTCTTGAACTGGTTTAAAGCAGAGAGGAACATTCCTAATGCTGGAGCCTGCAAACCTTAAAGGGACGGCCCCAGTAAAATCAGGAGCTCAGTTACAGAGGGAAGAGATGCTTTGAGCTATTTGGTGTAAAATGGGGGGAATTCCAACAGCCCCGGAGCAGCAGCACGGGGAAACACTGTGAAAGGAGAGGTTGGAACCGAACTGGAACAAACACAGGTGAAATCACCTCGGCCAGGGTGTGTGAAAACCAGCAAAATCGTTCTCAACCCTCTCCAACTCAACAACCAACGATGACAGCAGGAACGCAGGGAGCCAGCAGCGAGGGCTGGCAGTCCAGCCGTGCTCAGCAGAGGAAGGGGCCGAGCCGCCCGGATTTACCTTG